>OU426990.1:26403109-26646080 GCA_911387755.1 Chrysotoxum bicinctum | reverse complement strand
ACCCATTTTCAACCCATTTTCAACCCATTTTCAACCCATTTTCAACCCATTTTCAACCCATTTTCAACCCATTTTCAACCCGTGTTCAACCCATTTTCAACCCATTTTCAACCCACTTTCAACCCATTTTCAACCCATTTTCAACCCATTTTCAACCCATTTTCAACCTATTTTCAACCCATTTTCAACCCATTTTCAACCCATTTTCAACCTATTTTCAACCCATTTTCAACCCATTTTCAACCCATTTTCAACCCATTTTCAACCCATTTTCAACCCATTTTCAACCTACTTTCAACCTATTTTCAACCCATTTTCAACCCATTTTCAACCCATTTTCAACCCATTTTCAACCTATTTTCAACCCATTTTCAACCCATTTTCAACCTATTTTCAACCCATTTTCAACCCATTTTCAACCCATTTTCAACCCATTTTCAACCTATTTTCAACCATTTTCAACCCATTTTCAACCCATTTTCAACCCATTTTCAACCCATTTTCAACCTATTTTCAACCCATTTTCAACCCATTTTCAACCCATTTTCAACCTTTTTTCAACCCATTTTCAACCCATTTTCAACCCATTTTCAACCCATTTTCAACCCATTTTCAACCCATTTTCAACCCATTTTCAACCCGTGTTCAACCCATTTTCAACCCATTTTCAACCCACTTTCAACCTATTTTCAACCCATTTTCAACCCATTTTCAACCCATTTTCAACCCGTTTTCAACCCATTTTCAACCCACTTTTAACCTATTTTCAACCCACTTTCAACCCATTTTCAACCCATTTTCAACCCATTTTCAACCCATTTTCAACCCATTTTCAACCCATTTTCAACCCATTTTCAACCCATTTTCAACCTATTTTCAACCCATTTTCAACCCATTTTCAACCCATTTTCAACCTTTTTTCAACCCATTTTCAACCCATTTTCAACCCATTTTCAACCCATTTTCAACCCATTTTCAACCCATTTTCAACCCATTTTCAACCCGTTTTCAACCCATTTTCAACCCACTTTCAACCTATTTTCAACCCATTTTCAACCCATTTTCAACCCATTTTCAACCCGTTTTCAACCCATTTTCAACCCACTTTTAACCTATTTTCAACCCACTTTCAACCTATTTTCAACCCATTTTCAACCCATTTTCAACCCGTTTTCAACCCATTTTCAACCCACTTTCAACCTATTTTCAACCCATTTTCAACCCATTTTCAACCCATTTTCAACCCATTTTCAACTCATTTTCAACCCATTTTCAACCTATTTTCAACCCATTTTCAACCCATTTTCAACCCATTTTCAACCCATTTTCAACCTATTTTCAACCCATTTTCAACCCATTTTCAACCCATTTTCAACCTTTTTTCAACCCATTTTCAACCCATTTTCAACCCATTTTCAACCCATTTTCAACCCGTGTTCAACCCATTTTCAACCCATTTTCAACCCACTTTCAACCTATTTTCAACCCATTTTCAACCCATTTTCAACCCATTTTCAACCCATTTTCAACCTATTTTCAACCCATTTTCAACCCATTTTCAACCTATTTTCAACCTATTTTCAACCCATTTTCAACCCATTTTCAACCCATTTTCAACCCATTTTCAACCCACTTTCAACCTATTTTCAACCCATTTTCAACCTATGTATTTTCAACCCATTTTCAAACGGGTTGAAAATGGGTTGAAAATGGGTTGAAAATGGGTTGAAAATGGGTTGAAAGTGGGTTGAAAATGGGTTGAAAATGGGTTGAAAATGGGTTGAATGTGGGTTGAGGGTTGAAAATGGGTTGAAAATGGGTTGAAAATGGGTTGAAAATAGGTTGAAACTGGGTTGAAAATGGGTTGAAAATGGGTTGAAAATGGGTTGAAAGTGGTTTGAAAATGGGTTGAAAGTGGGTTGAAAATGGGTTGAAACTGGGTTGAAACTGGGTTGAAACTGGGTTGAAAATGGTTTGAAAATGGTTTGAAACTGGGTTGAAAATGGGTTGAAAATGGGTTGAAAGTTGGTTGAAAATGGGTTAAAACTATGTTTAAAATGGGTTGAAAGTGGGTTGAAAATGGGTTGAAAATAGGTTTAAATAGGGTTTAAAGTGCGTGCAAATACATAACCCACAAAGCTCATGCGTGACACTGTTTGATGAGTAGAAAAGGCTAATGGATGCATCTTGTCCAGGCTAAGCAGGCATTGAAATATTTGAATTTTAAAAACTGTTGTGGTCTGTGAGACCGTTGGTAGGTGGTTAAGGGTTAAAGATTTTATCCTTAGGAACTAGCTTGAACGGCATATTATGCATTCGTAAAAACAATCCAATTCTAGATCTTAATCAAAGTTGACGATGATAGCGAAGCAGAAAAAAGTGTACCTTGCAATTCTGTCTGTCTTTTCGACTAACGACTACAGCCTATACAGCTCGGCCGATTTTCTTTAACCTTGGTAGATATGATTCTTAAATTTTTCCCTCCACACTTTTTTCTTTTTTCTTTTCAAGACCAGATAAACCGTACCTGTCATATGAACTTTTTTCGAAATTTTATAAATAATTTTTTTTTCTTAAAAACTATTCGACAGATTTTCTTAAAAAAAAGTGTAAACAAAATTCACTGAGTAAAAGCTACCTAAGGGTTGAAAAACAAATTTTAGAATCTCAAAAACGATATAACCTATTTTAATCCATTTTTTGATGCTAAATCTTCCCAAAAATTTGAATTCAACTTAAAAAAGAAAAAAAAAAACCATTTTTTTTACTTTTAAAAAAATTTCAAAAAGTTTTTTATTAGATACAGTCTATAAGATTTAAGAACAAAAATTTTAAAATTTTAACTAAAAATAACGTTACCAACCATACAAATGCTAAGCAATATTTTTCGAAAATCGTATTTTGCTCGAAAATGGCGCCTAGAATTTTAACTAATTTTTTTTCATTCGAATAATTTTTACGATTTATAAATTTAATGAAAACAATTTTGAAATTAAGATATTACTGACTGTACCTACCACAGAACCATTTTTTCTAAATTTAAATTTCTCATTATCGGCATAACGGATTTTAATGAAATATTTTATAGAAAAGCTTCTAAAAAGTATTTTTAAATTTCAAACATATTTGAATTTTTGAAGAAAAAAAAATCAGTTTGTTTTTTAATTTAAAGTTTATTCGTACAATAATAAAAACTTGAAGTTGAGGCATCAATTTTTTGTTCTTAAAAAATGTTTTACAAATTTTTTATATAAAAGCTTATTTTTAAAACCGCTCCAACGATTTCAAATTTGTTCTTGCATAGATTCATATTTGATTTAGAAATTATTATGTTGACCATAAGCATAGCACAACCAGTGAAAATATCTATCGTCTTTTGGAATACAAACTAAAAAATGCAGACACGCAACAGAGTAAGGAGGTAATAAGTGCAACGTTACATAAAGAAGCCGCCATTTTCGTATAAATATCAATTATAAAAAAACTCACAACAGTTAATAATACTCAAATATCATCGATTTTTTAGAAACTAAAAATGTTAACTAAATACTAAGATTTCTAGTCCCCATTACTTCCCTTCCTATAAAACTAAATTAAAAAGAAAAAAAAATCACCTATACATAAGATTTTCCTATTTTTTCAAAAACTTCCAACACCTAGGATACCACCCTAATTGGTTCTTCTTTTTATTCATCGGTAACTTTACTTTGTACCCCCTTTCCAATCAATGGTGCAAAATTCATCCTCATACCCTTTATTAAAATTTAATGATTTAATCATCAAGTTTTGGGATTTTCTTTTTTAAACGTTAATACGTTGAAAGTAATTTTTTTAGCATTTGCTAATAATCTTTCATCCCTTTCATATAATTTTAAAATACATAAGCTCTCTCTCTCTCTTAAATTATTAATAAAATTGATGTACGACCTTGATTTAGTTTTAAACCTTAGTTTCCCTATTAAAAATTAAAATTTCGTAAGATCTCTTCGAAATAAATGTAGGTACATTTATCTTCGTTGTAAAATCTTGTGTACGAGTATTAGGATAAACCTCTCAACCTAAAGCTGCCAATCCATTATATAACAATAAGTCTTTCGGTTTGCCTGGATTAACTCTCCATTTGGAACCTGCCATACAGGATTTTGTTTTAAAATTTGGAGCTTTGTTATCCTCTATCTTTTCGACAAGAATTTTAAATTCAACATACGACCCAAACGCAAAATAGTTGGCCTACTCATCAATTAACAAATTAACATTTTTTATGTGCCTATATTTTCTGGTCCCCAAGCAGTTGTTTTTTAATTTTTTTTGTCGATGTAATAAATTACATTTAATAAGTAAATTAGACCAAACAGAACTAAATTCGAGAAAGCACATATGGCTCCAGTTTGCATTTCCTCAAACAAAGATAGAGCATAATAGTTGGACTACTCTCTCTGGGATGCAAAATAGTTGGCCTATGAAGATTTAAATAGATTTTCAGTTAACCGTTATTAAAAAAATGACATGCACTTGTTTTGTTGTTTATTGATCTCTTGTTTTATGCAAGCCAGCAACAGTTTAATGTCAACCATGGTGCGTGGCGTTGCATTATCAAGAGACCTTAGGGAATCCATAAATAAAGCCTTCGAAACGGGATTATCGAGCTATAAAATCGCAAAACAATTCAATTTACCGTGCTCATCAATTCGAAACATTATCTTAAAGTTCAAAAATAGTGGAAATGTGAAGATCGGTTAAAAAACGGGACGCCCACCAATTGCCAAACCTCGAGATTGCCAAGTTTAAAAAAAATAATAAAAGAATATCGACGTCAACGGCCGCTGCAATAACTGTTCAATGGAGGGAAAGAATAAAAAAAAAGTGTTTCGGTCGACACTTGCAAACGGACTATGAAAAAAATTGAATACAAGTTTTATAAGGTTTGTTTTAGATTTATTTAAATTAGAGCAATTTTAATTCGTTAAAAACATAGGCCAAAGAAAAACCACTTTAAACACCTAAACAAAAGAAAAAGCGGCTAGAGTGGGCCAAACAACGTAAAAACTGGACTTTAAGTCAATGGCGGTCCGTTATTTGGAGTGATGAGTTCAGGTTTGAAGTTTGCGTGCGCGACGAACGAAAACGAGTCATTAGAAATTCAAAAGAGGTTTTTCACAGAGATTGCCTTAAAAAAACGGTCAAGTTTCCAGCATCTCTAATGATATGGGGATGCATGTCGGGGCGGGGTTTGGGCAATTTACATTTTGTAAATGGAATTGTCAATGCTGCCAAGTACAGGATATTCTGGAAAATGAGCTTCTCCCATCAATACCACGACTTAAAACTAGTGATGGAGACTATATTTTCCAACAGCATGGAGCTTCTTGTCATACTGCAAGGTCTACAATGGCGTGGTTATCTGCTGAAGCTATTCCTTTACTGGAATGGCCTTCCAGCAGCCCTGATCTTTCACCAATTGAAACTGGCTGGCATAAAATGAATCAAAAACTGCGAAAAGAACCATGCCGGACTCTTCAAGACCTTAAAGCTAAAATCATAAATATTTGGGAGTCTTTTGGTACGAAGAATGTCAAAAATTAGTTGACACAATGCCACGACCCATAGAAGCAGTTATCAAGGCCAAAGGCGACGTAACACCATGGTAAAATAAAAATTAAGACCCATAGGCCAACTATTTTGCACTTAAAAAAATGTTTAAATCGTTATTTTATTTTGTAAGATTGCTCTATACCGTTATTTAATTGAAGTCATTTTGTTTTTGTTACTTATTCCTATTCAAAATAAATATATCTTAAGAAAACTACCAAAATATTGATTTTATTTCCGATAGAATTTAAGAATCAGAAGATTTTTGTTTTTTATCATAAGTAGTCCAACTATTTTGCGTTTGGGCTCGTATATATTTTTTGTTTTCGCTCCACAAAAACCAAACAAGTATCGAAATAATCGATTTTTACCCAAGAAGAACTTCTTTGTTTTCTCTGTTCGTTAAAAGTTATTCCAAAATAAGGAAGATGGAATGTTTCCCAACATTTTTTATTTAAATGGCCGAATTCCCTTGAATTTCGCCACATCTTCCGCACATAAAACTACAGTGAAAAGAACATCTCCTCTAAATAATCGCTTCTGTGGTCAAATACCGACACCGAATGACACTTCTCCATTAGTTGCAAACACCTGTTACCAAGTCTCACCATCAAGATTGAAATATCAAAAAGAAAACATTTCGAAAACACAGACATTTGACACACATTTTCACCTGCAGCTTGACCACACTCGTATACGGTCTGGTCATCCGACATGTTTTTGAATATTTTACCATGTGTCGGCTGCAACTGCTTCCAACAAACACTCACTCCTCCGGTGTACAAGCCTTTCGCAAAAAACACAGGTAGATTTCCAACTTCTTGTGATATTTTTGCAAGGCGTTGTCGGTTGACACCGAATAGATTTATATTTTAATTGCCAACCTGATCTGTGTGTCCAGACGCTCTCTCAGCCTCTCTCTCGTTTTGCAGTTGGTTGCGCAACTTTGACCACCTTCTTTTGAAATTTGTTGCATGTGTCTGGCGGTGGAAAATGCCGGGTGGCGGCAGCCGCCATTGGTATTTATCACTTTAGGAAATCTTGTTCTATTCACACTGTGGCTTGTAGGACGTATGGGGTGGTCTGTATGGCATCCCGTAGACTCAGTTCCTTGTAGAGCATTTTTTTTCTATTTTGGATTTTGATTTATCGACGCAAAAACTGTCTCAGATAACTGTGCAGTCACACTTTGGTGCATTTTGATGCACGTGCCAGTCGCTAGGGGCGGAAATCATAAATCTAACTCAAGTCGAAGTTGTAAGCGGAACCTACATTTTGTTGCTGCTACAAATGTTTATCTGGGGCTCGATGTTTCTTTTCTTAATCTTTTGGTATATCCACAAGATTGACATTTAATTAGGCGTTTTGCATGACATTTGCAACGGGCTTATGAGTGTCTAAACTGATATTAGATCTGTGATCGGATTAGTTCGATTGGGTACATATAGCAGTTAGCTTGGGCTTGTGGCAGAAAATATCGAAGTCAGCTTAGCTGTCAACGTTGAATTCATTAGCGTGTGTAGGTTGTCGGCGGTCGGCGCATTGCGTCGGTTGCTTGCAGTTGGGGTGGAAATACATTTTTTGAATTTGAATTGAAGTTTTAGATCCGAAAAGGCGTTATGTTGGCAAGCTTGGATTTTCCGGTGCAATTAGGACAATCTAATTGGGATAACGTAGGCAGATTCGAAAATCTTGTTCAAATAAAGTGATACTCGAATGTGGAGGATAAAATATGCCCACACGGTTTATGTCATTCGAGTCCAAATTTTTAGGTCAGTTCATTTTATAGATTAATGTGATTCGAAAACTTGTGAAGGAGTCAGCAATAAAAAAAAAAATTTGTCACACAATCAGTGATCGACAGGTTTGATATAAGTGATTTGCGTTATGCTGCTGGAGAAAAAAAATGATTATCCATTTCTTCGGTTACAGTCCAGTGTGAAGCTGGGTCTCTAAAACCTTCTTTAGGCAGAAGGTACAAAAATCTTCTGGAAAAACGACCTTTTAAAATATTGTAGGGGGATCTCATCCACTTTTGAAAAAAGTAAAAGGTACACGTAACTTGGGTGATTCTAAAGATACTGCCAGAAATTATAGCGGAGCCGAAGTCCCTTTGTAATTAAATTATATAAAAATTAAAGGAATAGACGAACATGGAATCAAAGAAATAAATGAAAGCTTATAAGTTGTGTGTATAAATGATTTTCCAATTTAGGCGTTTAAATTTTGGCAGATGATTGCGGCCATATTGCTCAAGCTATATCTTTCAAACAAGCTTTCATTCATATAATCTGTCTCACCAATTGAACATCGATAGTTATAGCGTTCAACAACTTGACTTCTGTTTGACCAACATTTTGCACGCGTCCCACATTTGACAGTCGCCAAAATCGTCCTTTCGTAAGAACTATTCCTAACTTGGTGGATAAATTCGACACCACCGGTTCAGTGAATTATCTGCCAAAAACTGTACGTCAACGAAACGCTAGATCTGCCGAAAATATCTGCATTGTCTGTGAGAGTCTGCAAGAGAATCCAAGGCAGTCAAACGCGAGCACAAGAATTTTGCGTCATTACTTCGGCCTACACCCGTACAAACTTGAACTGATTTAGGAGCTCTGAGGTAACGACCATAGACAATGACAACGTGTTTTTGCTACCTTAACTCTCGAGCAGTTGGAAGCTTACCCCAATTTAAGTCAAAAAAACATATTCAGCGACGAGGCCTATTTGTGGATGAAAGGGTTCGTCAACAATTAAAATGCCGAATTCGGGACGACCACAATCTACACGAGATCCAAATCAAATGCATCTAGAGAAAGTCTCTATTTGGTATGGATTTACGGCTGGTAGCATCATCGGTCCACACCTCTTTGAGAACGACGGTGGCCAGGTCATCATAGTCAAAGTCGATCGACATCGACCAATTTCCTTTGGACCAAATCAGATGATATGAAAATTAACGATATATCGTTTTAACAAGACGGTGCTCTACGTGTCATATACAGGCCGTGTCTCAATGGAAATTTTGCACGAGGGATTTCCGAGCACGCAATGCGAATTGGTCACCGAGATCGTGTGATCTGACCCCGTTAGACTTCTTCTTGTGAGATTTTTTTTTAGATCACAGTCTTATGCCAATAAAACACAAACCACAAATGCTCTGAAAGCCAAAATAATTAACGTCATTTATAAAATTCAGTCTGATTTATAAGCTAGATTTATGGAAAATAGAACGTTTCGGATGCGCGCCATCCAGCGAAATCGCAGCGAACATTTGAATGACGTTATATTCCCTATCTAATGGCATACATCGGCTTTTTGAACACATAACAAATTTCAATGATATCTCACTTACAATTTGATTTATTCAAATTTAAGATAAAAGTCTCTTAGTGGGAAAGTGTTTTTACTACCCTGGTAATGTTACATCCCTGGAATATTAATAAGTATTTTACATTTTCTATCCTGATATTCACCCACTTAAACATCAAACCAACCACTGAATTTGTTTTTTTTTTTTTATTTAACTACGTTTTTGGACTCTTAAGTTTTCTTGTAAATCTGGGCCCAAATTACCACTTCAGTGACCGAGTTAGCTAGTCCCATCAGTAATCGAATGAAAATGTCAAATTAGATTAGGGTAATCGATTGCTTGATGACATAAGCGGTAATGCCAAACTCACATAATTCAGTCACGTATTACTCGAAAACTGATGCGGTAATTTGGCCCCTGCTTTACTAGCTGAACCCCTTAGACACAAAGCTGGAACTGGAGCTACAACTGGAATAAATATCAAAATATTGGATGAACACAAATTCTATTTTACGAACACAATGCAAGTTGTAGCTGCAAGAGTTGGCTAACTTGTAATTTTAACGTATCCACTAGTCCAACCACTAGGTTCAGTTTTACATATAGTTGAAATGTGCTTCAAGCTCTCTTCTAATAGAAAAATACAAGTATATAATGACGTTGATTGATAAATTCACAATGGATTTGAATCAGCTGACTTAAATGTTAGAAATGTGTACAGCAGCCATGTGCTCACGAAAAAATTATCACGTTCGACACTTTTTGACAGTTTTTCCAGCTTCTGCTCCAGTTATTGTTTTCAGAATTTCAGTGAATCAATCAACTTTTGTAGGTTAATCTAGCGACCTTTTATTTCAGCTTGCGGCAGCGCTACTCGCTAGCAGCTCTGGTCTATGCCATTTGATGCTGCTGAAGCTGAATATGCTTGCCGGCATTCATATTCAAACAATAGGTTTCATTGTAGTGGTCATGTAAGACCTGGCACAACAGAGGCCTCACATGGTTTCAATACTTTGTACTAGTGGGAGAGGACTTATCGAGGATATGAGTGACTCAATTGAAGTACTTAGCGATCTGTCATTTGACATAGCATTTTCTCACAGAATTTCCTTGTTCTCACTGTCATTGGGATATCTGCACTCATACCTTGGCTAGTGGCAAAGGTTCGAGCCAATTAAGGTCTCAAGAAATTTTCCGACATCTATGATACTATAAAAGTGCTATCAATGCCATTTCTGATTACAGATATTAGGAAACTGCGCACTACTACCAAAAATTGGCTTGAATCCGTTATCGGACCTTATGGTGTGCCTCACGCTAGGCTCTCTGATCATACCTATTTCTTGTCCCATTGCTACATACGAGTAGAACATATTTTTGATGTCTTGATATTTTTTCTCAGTGATAAGAAGTCTTAAGAGTTATCTAATTAAGACTAAATGCGAATTATCAGATGACGTTCCTTCACATTATTGAAACTCAAGGACTAAATAAACAAGGGAATTGTTGCAGAAGTTATGCACTTCCGTCAGTTTTTGTGTACATTATATGTTTTACATAATTTCATCAAATATTGAGCAAACTTCAAACTATCCCAAATCAAGAAAATTCTTTATGCATTGATGTTAGCATAAGCTACGTTTCGCAACAGCTTCGCCATAAAGCTATGATGCACAAATATTTGAAGCTTATGAATTTAAATAAAACTTCCTGTCGTAGTCTGCCCCGAACTTGGTGAGTCACTCTGCTTACTTTTCCCGGGCCCATTGCGTCATATTTAGTTGATGTTGGGGAATTCTGTTTCTGAGATCTTTGTAACGATGTCCGGCCTTCCGCTAATTGTTCTACTGCACCCTGTTCAAATTCTTTTTGAAACTCATATTCACAGCCGAGTCTCAATTGATTCTCTCTGTAAATCTATTTTCATAACAGATGGGGGTATATTAGGGTACATCCTTTCTCAGTCAGATCTTTGATATTTCGATTCGCCTTAATGATATTCAATCAAATCATGTACTACAAACAAGTTTAACCCCGCAGCTTGACCAATGGCAGTTATAGGACTTCGCTACACTCACATTTTGTCAAGGTAGATTTATATAAAATTAGGTTGAATGTCACTCTGCTTGTTAACAAACAAAAAAAAAAACAAAAAAAAAACGAAAACACATTAAGAGATTTGATCTTAGAAAAAGGTTCAAATAACATTCAAAACAACAACCTCTTTCAAAACCGTTAAATTAGCAAACATAAATTACTCAAGATCTAGGTTAGTGACTTTTTGTCTACAAATTTCTTCGTATGATAGGTAGGTAGGTTGGTTGGTCCGTAAGTTAGGTAAACCGCAACAATCTTAAAAGCTTTTTTCGCAACATTTTTATTTTGTATTTTTGAGCAAACAAAAAGATTGTCAATGTTTTGTGTTACCCGACCCAGTTGTCAAATTGGTTAACAATGTCTTAGTGGAACAATCGCAATTGTGTTATTTCTAGCCGAAACTATATATCTGTGTCGTCTATTGTTTTTTTTTGTTCGAGTAAGACCTTTATCGACATAAGAACAAACCACCTACTGTTTACGCTGTCACTTAAAGAAACCACTCTACAATCAACCACTAGCAGCCTGCCTTATTCCACAAAAAAAAAAAAAACACAAAAAGAATAATGTTTTCCACTCTAATTCGCATGACTGCTGTGTCACCACCACCATCAAGCACCAAAGTGGTAACTTGGAATACACTTGATTTCCACATGTTCACTTTACAAGTGGGTGATTCGCGAATCCAAAGAAAGTATAACACTGACAAATAGTGTACTTTTCGTACCGCATTTGAATACAATATGGCACCATGCCACCCGCTATGCCACCTCAATCACACCCCTGTAAATAAAAACAATGCTACATTCGCGCTCATCCGCTGGCTCAAGGAAAACTGAAAACAATGGCAGACAGTGGTTGAAAGGAAAAGCATAAAACCGTGCTTAATATTCACCCTCGCAAAATCCACAAAATAAACACTAATAAAACAAAAAACATAACGGCAACAAGATGTCAGATAATTCGTTATTTTGTTTCACTTTTCTCCCCATGACACGGCTAAGCCAAACGTCATCGTGGCGTGGAGTGGAGTGGCATGGCGATGGTGTAGCGTAGCGTAGTGACTGTGTATTTATATTTCGAAATTTGAAACATTAACCCCCTGTAGTCAATTCCTCCCGAAACATGACAGAACCCACAATAATTCTCTCACTTAATTCTGTTGATGACTTTATTTCGTGTCTTCCTCTTCGTCGTGCCGTTCGTGTGTTCTTCCATAAAAAAAAAACTATACCTACACAATTATACATATTTTCTCGCCAAAATGTCATTAACGAAAGAACAATTATTCACTTTAGCCAGCAATGAAACCAACAAACGATACTTTTCGAAGAAATTCGATGATATTTCGAAGAAGAAATTAAAAGCTGCAAGAAGCATGAGCCATGACAGATGACACCTCGTGCAGATGACAGATGTCAGCATGAAGTAGAAAAATTATTTGGCATGGCCTTGTTATTGTGTCTTTATTTTGTTTTTGTAGCCGTTTTTTTAGTGTCAATTGATTGACAGGTTGGTTAGATATTTCAAGGTCAGTCGGTGGTTTTTGAGAATGATGGAAATTGGACGATCGTAATTAGTTCAGACACGAAGGAGAGAATTCTTTCGTTATACTAATGACAGTTGGACTTTGTTCAGAAATTTTTATTGGAATGTTGTCCTCTATGTTTATGTAGATAACTGCTGTCATTTGTCATTTAGTTTTATAACCCTGACCCATAATCAGCAAAAAAAGAAAAACAACAGAAATAAGAAGAAGTGAGACTCTGTGTGGTAATTAATTATAGTCAAAGGTGAATCCTGTTTATTCAGAAATTCACCTCGTTAAAGCCAAAGAAATCGACACAGCACACAACAGAGGGAATAGGTTATTGATGGTGGAGAATGGTTGATGGCGGCCAGTGGGTATGTCTTTTTTGAACGAGTTTCACTTTTTGAGTGCGGTGTATGATAATGGTAAGGCAGTGGGTCACCTCACCAGTGAACATGATTGATGAACAGACCCATTGTTGACACTGTCACAGGTAGAAAGTAGTATACCTACGTTATTATACAATGGCAATGATTGCAAGTGATTTTATTTTTGATATTTTTGCCACTTTGGAGCCAGCCCTCCTCACTATACATACCGGCAAAGTGAACTGGATATGCGAAGCGATGTTGAAAGGAATGGGTCATTTGATTTTAACAAAAGATTTCTCCTCCAGGGATGATTCGGAGAATTGATGATGATGGCTTAAAGTCGACCAGTTAATGCCGGAGAGAAACTATGGAATTGACTTTCAAAATACATGATTAATCGACCTTTTGTCGAGTTGAGCTCATTTTTTTGTGAGTATGGCAATGATGTATGTCATATCTGCCCTTGGGTAACTCCAATCGATTTCAATACTCCTTGGAAATTGAGTCAATTTATAGTTATTTGCAAAGCCTTAAGAGTTATCAAAATAAAAACGTAATAGATAGCTTTAACATGCATCTCAGTTCGTGAAGTATAATATTAATAATTTTCCCCTAAAATACTTCAAATTTAGCTACCGGGCGGGACACGGCAGCTTTCCATACGATCTAAAAATTTGAAAATTTTGCAATCCATCACTTTAGGATGGATGTTTTTGGAAAAAAGATCATTTTTTGATAACTTCTGACTCTCATGTTGTATGAATTTTTCAATAGAGATTGAATTGAGTACTCAAAAAAATGCAAGGACGCAGAGAAAATAAAAATGAAAATGACTTCGACACATCCTCGGAAATATTGCCCACCTAAAAATAAGTTACTCATTGCCTACGATTTAAACCTTGACATCTCTCCAGCTTAAGCCTATGGTTTCCTATGTCCCTAGCACCGTGTATTTTCTAATGTCACGCAATAAAGCTTCATGAGTTTTCCGGGGATCCCCAGTTCGGAAATTGGGGCTTTAAAGTCGATAAAAAAAGGCGGATAGTCCTGACTTGAAGTTTGTTGGATTTTTCCTCGAATTGAAGATTGGGTATAAGGTTAGTCAGCCAGCGCAGGACCTATGCTAGTGCTAGCCGCTTAGAAAGCTCAGTTAATACGTTAATACGTGGGATAGTCTCTTATATGCTACTTTTAGTGAGGATAAACCTCAAAAGTATTTTTAGGGCTTTTTTTTTGTAAATCGGACATCACCTCTCCGTACTTAAAGATCCCTGCTGGTAAGCTACCACATTCGGCCTTGTTATTCAAAGGCCTTCCTCTTCTATACTAATACCTGGAACTGGTTATTCATTGATTGGAAGTGGGTTGCCTTGTTGTCTTTCTCTCGCTCTACATGAAAAACTGCTTGATGATCAGGTTACCTTCATTGTTTCGAAGAATCTACATTTCGATCTTAAATAACCTCCCAGTTGCTTAGATGCTCTTTATGAAACCTCCGGGTTTTGTTTTTTATTATATTATTATTTGATTTTTTTAACTTAGGATGCTTAGTACGGTTTCAGGATATTCTTCTCAACTCTTTCGCTTCGTGTTTTGCGTCGCATGTACATCTTCTGCAACTTTATATCAGTTCACGGATTCATCACCATTTCGGGCACTCTTTCTCTGAAGTGTGATTTCAGCTGTTTCTCTAATAATATGGCAATACTGGGAGCACTATTGTTGGCTACTGTTGATCTTGAATGCATAGAGGAAAACTAATCGTTGAGGTGTCCTCTGTAGACACTATAGCAACTTCCGTCCCTTCTTCTGAAGAATTCAGAATTTCTTTTCGTAAATCAGTCAAGCTCTGAGTTCTGCGGCTACTAGATCAGTGTCGACGTTTGACTCTCAAAATATTGAAGATATCATCTACGTGCCTCGCACCGATTATCACATGGTCGATTTGGTTGGTGGTTCAACAGATTGGAGTGCGCCATGTTGTTTTGCTGAGCTTAAGTCTTGAAAACCAGGTGGTAATTTTCACCGTATTACGAACTGCCGCAAGGTGTCTTTGTATGAAGATCTTACCAAACAATCCATAAGATTTTTTTTCCGACAACATCATGGAAGTCCTCGAATACAGCTTTGACATAGTTCTCCTGAAATATTCCGTAGGCTCCATGTGGTCATAAAACTTATCTTTAATATCTTCTTGAACTTCATGAAGCACGCAGGGTGTAAGGCGTTCTCACGTTCCAGGTACTTTCACGTTTTAGGTCTTATTGGAATATATAATATTCACTATCCATGAGCCTTGGATAATAAATACGTTCTCATAATCCAGCTTTTTTTTTTAAGCAAAAGGGAAGTTAACCTGCTACACAATTCCCAGACCCACAGACAAAAGATCTTTTGATTAACTTTAAGATAGCTTACCGGATAACCCGATACCGGTGGGTTATAATCCGCTTTGAGAATATAGGAGCTGCCGTAGACCCACCTAGCTCCACCACCTAGGAGCTGCCGTAGACCCACCTAGCTGTGAAAATAACTCAGAAAAGAGGATCATCAAGTTGTTCACCCTAACTGAAACTGGAGACACCAACGTTGGTTCTGTGTAAAAAAATTCTCCTGTTACCGTCATTTTATGAGCGATCGCCTTGGTGGGAGCACTCTTTCCTCACAAGGATTATTAGTACTGACATCCTAATACACTTCACCTGCCGATACCTTCTGCAGAAATGAGTTTTGCGATCGCATATCTCAAGGTTTCATCGAAAACGATTCCTGGTAACGAAGCTTACTTTATGGATATTACTACCGATTTATGTTAATTTATAAGGCAATGGTTTCGGTGGCAGTGATTTTTACGAGTAAGCGATTTCATGCGATTATCGCTCAAGACAGTTTGCGCGAATACAATGACAATGTCAAAATTTGACATTTGGACTTTCCATTTCTTAATAATTACAAAGAAAAACCAGCAATAGCAAAATATATGAATTATTTGTTCACACAATTTCAGAAATGAATAACAGCTGACAGTACGAAATGACAGCTGTCAAAGAAAAATACAAATTTTATAACATTATATTTTGCGGTAAAATTGCTAAAATCTTGTTAGATTTTGGTTTTTGCGTGTAGAAAAATGTTAAACTTATGGTCTTTCAGACGTTAACTAGACTAGTTGGGAAGGATTGGAAATACACCTAATGTGTCATAAAAGTGTATTTACACCATAAGTTTCTAGTTCAAGTATGTACTAACTTTTATGACTTTTATGAGTGTAAATTAAATTTGACTTACAATTTTTTGAAGTCGCTTTTATCGCTCAATGTCAATACAACTCAAAATTTAAATTGCTTTTAATCGCCTAATACGAGTATGCTTACTTGCGCGAATAAAAATCGCTGTCGCCAAAACCATAATCTAATAAAATGTTTTCGTATAAATGACTTTTAATGACTCTTTAAAAAATTAAATACAAAATTTTCTAACGAAGACATTTGTTTGATAAAACATCCGTTCTGAGAATATTGCAAAAACATTGAAAACTTCACATCAAATTCCATTCAAACATAAAAAACTTTTGAGAATCTTACTTGAGGCATGTTTTTCATTAAAAATGTAAAGCCATCATGTTTACATTTGATTTTACAGAAGTTCATAAATCTAACAGACAAATTTTGCCACAAGCCAAAATTAAAAAAAAAATAGTTCTTTGAACCCCTATACTCAACCACAATTTTTTAACAACAAATGTTTCAAGTTTGTTTACACTAAAACATTTGATTCATGACATTTATCTAATTTTTTCCATTAAACAAAAATAAACATTTCAATTCAGAATCTAAACGGTGCGTTGACCTCAATTTGATGTGTCGGTTGTCGGGCGCCATTTTTTAACGACCAAATAAATTTGTTATTTTAATTTTGTGTTGTTTTAAGCTTCTGAAAATTTCCGTATGAATTTTAGAAATTTTTTACGTCAATGAAATGACGTTTGACCTAAATTCTCGGACTCACATTCAACCCATACAAAATGCCTATGCGTCGGAATTGACAAATCTAACATAAATCTTTTCTGTCATTAAAACCACACAAGAGACAGATTGTAAGCTTCTAAAAAATTCAACGGTCTATTAATATCCCATACAAAAATAACTCAATAGAGAAATTAATTTTTTTAACATCCCTGACAACAGCTATTTGCCCTAGAATAAAACCGTGAAATTAATTGCTAATTGCAAGGCAATTAAGTTGTGAATTCTATTTGTGTATATTGACAGCGTTGACACATTGTATAGCCACTTAAAACGGATCTTAAAAAAGATGCTTGGTCATATTTTATTGCCAGCATTGCATCTGTTCGGTTTGCATGACAAGTCCCAGCATTTGCAAGACGTCAAACTTAAGCTCGAATAACTTATTTACGGACTTGCAAAACTAGATAAGCCGAAGGAATGAGGGAAAGGTTTGTTGGAGTCTTGGGTATATTAAACTTTGTCCGTCATTAAGTCTCCTTTGCGACTTCTTAAACATGCAAATATTATGTGTGCAAGCAAAGATAGCTTCTGGCTATGTGGTGTGGACGTAGTCATCGACGACGTTATCGTCGTCGGTGATATGGGTTGCAATCAAAGATTGCACAGTCTAATTGCACCCATAAATTTGATGCCCATGGGCACATGCTCTCCTTCGTTCCGTCTTCTTCCATCTCCGTCCATTTTGCTCTATTTACGGAGCTCTGGACCTGAGCTTGGAACGATTTGTGCGGTTCATTAAATTATCCAGTACGATTAACGCGGACGCCTTGAGGGCACAAACGGTATTATTATTTGCAACATCCAAGCGAGAGGGTAAAAAGTGAATTTGTTGCTCCATAGCCCATCAGCCCCGCTCAAATAGTAGATACCTATGTATATAATGCTTGTTATCTTAATGCAGTCGGGATACAAATTCTGGTTTTGGGTAATTGATCGGGTGCGGAAAATCACTAACAATTAATTTCACTTAAGATCTCAAGAGAGTTAATGCTCCTAGAAGATTTTGCCCTTCAGATTGTGGGTGGCAGTCGGGGCGAAGGGAGAGGAGGATTTAAACCCAGGAGCATGAAATAGTGTCTTGGCCAAGGTTGTGGTGCTTAAGTTGTTCCATTGGCTAATTATGTTCTGCAGCATCGATGATGCAGTAATGATGGTGGTGATGTTAACATAAATTTAGAATGATGTTGCGGCTCAGGTGGACGAGAAGTGCTGTAACAATAAATTGAGTTTCAACAAGACTTGAGAATCCTTTTAATTGGAAATGCGTGAGAATTGGCGGAAATTATGGGCTTATTTTATGATAAATCGATTTCATAGTAAAGATAGGTTAGGAATGTAAAGGAATGTACATGAGTATGTATTAATGTCTTCGTGATTTTTTTGATTAGTAAAATAAAATAACTAGCTACATAGCTATAGCTACATTCCTTGTGGCGGATATATGAAGGCCTCGAACATTTGAGCTCAGATTTACAATCACGAAGTAGTAAAGGAGCTGTCAAGATAATCATCATTTTCCTGATAGCAAAGTAACATAAAACCAAAAAAATCAATGCATACACTCAAAAGTTATGAGGTAGTAAGTTTTATCGCTTAAGTATTGAAGTTATCTTCACTCAATTATTTCTATTACTTCTTTAAGAGCCAGTCACAAAAAATGTAGATCCTGTTGATATAACGATAATTGGGAATGCAAAAAATTGGGTTCCACATTTCTATCTTTTTGTCAGTCCATTCGACTACAGGTTAAAGGGTTCCGTCGTGTGTTTTTTAAATATACTAGATAGGATGTTTTTTTTATTCCCCAGCTATGTTATTTTTCCTTTTTATAAAGACCAAAATTTATGGTAAGAAAAATTCTAAAACTTTCTTTTACTAAAACCTTACCTTATGGTTGAAAAAGAATTTACAAAAATGGTTATTAATGGTACCACCCGTAACCATTTTTTGGTTTTGATTTGCTCAGAAACGGTGCATCTGATGTTGATCAATTGATGTCAATTGGTGTATGCTAAAATTCCTAAGAAGTTTGAATATTATTTTGTTTTTAGTTTTTGAAATTTCGTGTTTTTTTTGGATTTTGAAAAATAATTTCAAAAAAAATAATATTTGAACCTTGACCTACAGCATAAACTACTAGAGTAATTTTCTTCTTCTTACTATTTTGTACTTTTGTAGACATGGTCTGCATTTATGTAAGTCAACAAAAACAATAGGAAAAATGTTTCCAACGTTTATTTAGATTTTCGACTTTATCGTTAACAGCTCTACCGATTTCAACCCAAATTTTCATGACGCATCGGATTTGTAATAATACTTTATGCACAAATTTTCGAAAAAAAAAAATAAAATTTTTTTTTGGATTTTTGAAAAAGAAAATATTTTTTTTTTGAAAATGCAGAAATTTGAACACGTGTGTTTAATATTAAAAAATTAATAATTATTGAATAATACATTTTTTGGGAAATAAAATTCGTATGTAAGAACTTAATTTTTAAATTAAACAATTTTGTAAATTTTAAATGCATTCATTTATATCAATTTAAATATGTAATTACTTTTATGCCTTGGAATTTTTAAACTCGAGATTTTGATCATAGTTGACATTACCATTATAGCGAACACGAAAAAATTGGGTCTCGAAATTCTGTCAGTCTGTTCAACTACAACCTAAACGGCTCGGCTGATTTTTATTAAACTTGGTAGATATTTATATTATGATTTTTGGTAGATATTGTTTTTAAATTTTTTCCCCCACAATTTTTTTTTAAGACCAAAAATACCGGTACCGTACGAATTATTTTCGAAATTTTATCAATTTGTTTGTTTTCAAGACTGCTCCACAGATTTTCTCAAAAAAAAAAATTGAAAAAACTTCATTTCAGAGCTAGGTGATGGTTAAACAAAATTTCAGAAAAATGGTTATTAATGGTACCCCCTGGGAACCGTTTTTTTGCTTTTGATTTTCCCGAAGAGGGTACAACTGACTTGGATCGTTTTTATTATGCTAAAGCTCCCTAAAAGTTTGAATATTATTGTGCATTCAAATTTTTCAAAAAAAAGTTGTTGGTTTTGTAAAAAAAATTTCATTTTTTCATTGAGTATAAACTCAATTTTTCGAAAACCTCGATTTTTTTTTAAATTGAGAACAAAAAGTTTCTTAATACAATACAAAAGATGTGAGAAAAAAAATGTACCTATATAACATCAAAATAACGGTACCCAACATACAATTGTTTTCGAAAATCGTATTTTTCTCAAAACGGCGGGCGCCTAGAATTTTGTTAAAATTTTTTTCTTTCAATTAATTTTTACAATCTACATTGTGCCTACCATAGAACCATTTTTTAAATTTCTCGTTATTGACATAACGTACTTTAATAAAAAAAACACATTTTTTGAATTTTTGAAAAAAAAAATGTTTTTTTTTTGGAAATTCGAAATCTCAAGAACGTTCAATAATAAAAACTTTAAGTTGGCGTAGCAAAATTTTTTCTTATAAATGTTTTAAGAATTTTGTGTATAAAAGCTTATTTTTTTTAAGAATCCACTACAACGACTTATAAATATAAATAAAAGAAATGTTTTTTTTTTGGATAGCTATTAAAAAGGTCAAAATGCATTTTTGTTAAAGGTTTTTTAATAAGGTGGATAGATATTGAAATAGAATAAGACAACGTATGTGTGGGGTATTAACAAAATTCTTTTTTTCTTTGAAAGGACCTGTGACTTCAGGGAACCCCACAAGAAAAAGTCTGGCAGGGTAAAATAGCATGACCTTGGTTTGGCATAGTCACGATACCTCTGCTAGAGACAACCGTACCCTCGTTCATGTGGAATGTCAATCGAGACTTTTGACTTCCCTGGTGAGTTGGATCTTGTGCGGGTGTAGGCCCAAGTCCCGAATCAAAATTCGCCAAGTTAAAGTCTGCGAAAGATGGAGGTCTTTTGCACGGCGAGGAATCGAATATCTACAATGTACATATTCACCGAGCGTGGGGATGTTATTTGGCGTACGAAAGTTGGATCATTTGAAATTTGGCCACCAAACGTGGAAGAGTCGACCGCAAAATGGGTGCAAATTTTGCACTAACGAACACTCATTTTGGTAATAAAGTTTTATACTTTGGACGTGCGGTTCATTCGTGTTACTTGCCATGGTGATTTGGCATCAGTAACTGATAATATAAGCAACAGATTTGATAGGTGTCACGAGAACAACACGGCCGCCAAATGCAACCGAAATCTTCCCGCAAAAATTGAAAAACACTTAAGGTAGGTAGATAGAAATGGCGACCACTGGCAGTCTAGCCTTGTGGCCCAATTCTATGAAGTGCGGCATTTTGATACCGTTACTTGAATGAACCTGTGGGTGGGATTAGGCGAAATTGTGTACATTTTCACGGAGTCATCCCGTTTGGATTGAATTCTTGTGAGTTTTCTTTTGCACAATCATCCTGACCACACTCAACCGATACCATTTACACTGTGCCAAGCTAGGCAGCTTGTTGATGGGTGCTGAAACAAAAGCCAATCGGATTGAGTGATCAGCCGCTCCCCCGCAACGTAAACCTCCGTCAAAGCCCTCAGTCAGCTAGCTCGAGATCTAAGGAGTCAAACGGAGGGCACTTTACAGAAGTAACCGAAGTTCTTCCTAGATCCATTTCGTAGCTTTGACAAAAGAGATCAAGCCTGTGATCTTCATTTCCGAAATTGTACTCTAAATTTGGCCAGAGCAGGGTATTTGCAGAGGAAATGGAGGACTCTTTCCTTTTCCTGCTGGTCCCTACACCTTTGACAGTGAGTTTCGTGAAGAACGCATAACTTCGCTGATTGCTCCACTATTGGCCAGTGTCCGGGAGAGTTAGCTCCGTGCTTGAGATTGCATATTAAATCAAGTGTTCGGTATTTATTATAGGTGGGCCATTTTCTAGATGTAATGCAGTTAGTTAATGTGCTCCATCTATGATTTGATACGCTAAGAAAAATTAAGAGAATATTTCCCGTTCATTCATATAAATTCAACATTAGCCCGGAACTCAGATAAGAGTGACAATGTGACAATTGTGGCTAGCAAGTTCATCCCGGCATTACTGGAGTTGGAGGATGATGTACTAGAATTAATGGCTTTAACAGCCGCATGACTGTCTATGATAAATAATAGCCGTTTTCCGTCTTGCTTGTGTACATTGCATTCTTCCCTTATTGCGACTAAATCAGATTAAAAAAACACTAGCAAAGTCGGGTAGCCTGAACGACCTAGATAGGTTACATATCCAAAGTCACATAGAAAATTCCTAAACCAAGACCACACTCCATCAGTAAAGATAGTTGTGTCAAAGACTTTCGTTAAGACGTCATCATCCCATTCCTTTCTTGATACAGACATAAAGTTTAAACGTCTAGAATGATCTAAGTCCCTTTAGTACAGTTAAATATTTGTATTATTTTTTAAACAAAATTATTTTGTTAATATCGACATTTCATAAGTTTTTTCTTAAAGCTTTTTTAAGCAATAAAATTTTCAAAATTCAGCTTAATCGAACTCACGCGAATTCATATGTCTTATCAATTCAGTCCATATTTTGAATTACCAATCTGATTCACGCCAAAAGTCGCTCTCAATTGCTTTAACTGTCAGGTTAAATGTTTGTATGTAAAGTGAGAAAATACTAATAAATCGAACATTTTATTAGTGTTGTGGCTTCCCGTATCGAATTCAGCAATGTAATAAAATCGAATTAAATTACACCATCAGAACCCATCAAGTGCTAAGATATTTTAATCAAACCACTTTACCAAAGGCTCAAGCAACTTAAATTAATAATATCATCACAGAGGAGGATCGTTGAACTCATTAGTGTGGTCAGTTCACTGCTTATCTGGCACGAATTGTACTCCGGATCAAAATGTAAACATTTTTCATATACATACTAAAAGCAGCTCAACCTCCACAGGGACTCAATTGATTCTGGCAATCAACAGACTAAGTGAGGATACGTAGGCGAGTAGTGCTATATCGGTTATCCGAATGTCCAATAAATATTTTCTGAAATTTGATCCAACTAAATAAACCTTACAATCATCGGATGCAATTCATCGAACTATGAACTGAACGTCCACTAGGTTAAGCCCACATTGAAATTCCTCCAAACCATCTGGGGGGCTCTGATGGTGATGCTGTGAGCTGTCATCGATACTGCACTTGACCGTGGTAATATGAACGAGTATACATGCCAATGACGGACGGGCCAACACGAACAACGCACGAACAATAAAGTTTTCGGATCCAGTCTTGTGCCAGTCGAAGATGGGGGAAATTAATTTGCCAATTTGGCATAAAAAGTTTTATGCCAAAAACCAGATTGAGTGGGATTTGAATTGAAATTCAAATATGAAATGTTCAAAACTATTACCATTGAGTGCATGAGAAGCTCTTGACAAATTGGTGTGGCATAGGAGGTATTTCGGTACCTAACCTAGCTTCCAGGTATATCTGTGGGTGATGATATGTTCTGAGAATTTCAAACTCAAACAAAAGTACTGCTGAGCAATGGTAGTGTTTGTGTTTTAGCAGAAGCAAGAATTTCATAAATTAAAGTTTTTGACTTAAGACTGACAAGCTGTTTTCAGCTCTCAGGTGCAGGCCAGATTGACGTGGGGTATTCTAGAGAATTCATTTGAAATTTGGTAAAGTTGTTTTTTCGAGTGAATATTGATATCCTACGAGTATATGAGAGTATTTATTTTAGTGTAACCATGAAGAGAGTTTACCACAACATACAGAGTTGGAATATTAAGTTTCTTTTTCAAAACTATGAAGCTGAATTTTAATTGGTTCTAATAAAAATAGGAATGTGTATTTTTAATTTACATACTTACTCAGAATTTAAGATCTTCTTTCATATTTTTCTTAAATTATATGAAGAACTAGTAAGTTTATTTTTTTTACCTGAAAAAAAAAAAGAAACAAATTTTATTACAGATCTTTAAAGAAAATTTATTTTGGTTTTAAATTTTTTTATGAAAAAAGAAATTATTCTTTTCAGAATTCTTTACATATTTTTGATATTTCTTTGAATTTACCTAAGGGGTGACGCGTCAACGAGCTAGTTTTATGTCATATTAAGTAATTAAGTATAATTAAAACTTTGCTAACAGTAAGTGTATGAAAAAGAACAACATTTCCAATATTTTTCCAGTTTTCATCCATGCTTGAAAATGTTGGATAAAAAAACGATATCAAGGCTAATCAATTTACATGTTAAACAAATGATTCACTTAACGACCAGAAATTGATCAGGACTCTTCAGGGTCTTTAGGTATTAAGCAAAATTTCAGATTTCTCCTAGGCTACAATCGCTTACCTAGCTCAAAACGTAGTTTAATTCCATTGAAATAAAATGCACGAACTTGCATTGCAAGTTAGAAATTAAGAAAAAGTAGTAAAACTTTTTTTTAGAATTTGCACCCACTCAATGGTGTAATTCAGTTCGAGCATTTAGGAAAAGTGAAGAGGATTTAAAAGGAGATGTCGAAGCATAATGGTTTTGAAAGTTCGTGAATCACAGTAAGGGTAAAAAATTGAAAAGGGCAAATCATTCCACAAACTAGTAGTGCGGTTAAAGGAAGAACCCAAACAGTTGTTAGTACTTTCGAAGTTATGCTCAAGAGTAAACTGATGAGCATTCCAAATTCCAAGCGATAAGGCAATACAAGGCAGGAGACGTTACGACAGTGTTCAAGGAAGACAGAAGTATCCATAATTGATCCCTCTTCTATAAGTCTTATGAGCCTGTTATGGATTCTATCTAACAGCTTCCAATGAGTAATGGAGACACCGGCCCAGATATGGAAGTTTTACTCAAGTTTCGGGCGGATGTATTCCTTATAGATGGTAGCCAAATAAGAGGGTGAAAAAAAGCCATGTTATTTATTAAACAACTTCTATATATAAAATATTTATAATATTCGAAAAATATTTACTATAGTGCAAATTAAAATGTAGTTAAACCAAAAATCATTGATCAGTTTTTGAGATATAGAATTTAAACAAAAAAAATTATTTTTAAAAACACATCAAATATCTAATTTATGTGTTGATATGCAATGTGTTTTTTTTTAAGTTTTAAGAAGCTTATACATATAAAATTTAATAAAATTTCGCTACACCGATAATGAGCAGTTAAATAAAATGCACGACCGGGTCGCACGAACTTGCTCCTATGTAATAGAATAAGAATTTCAAAAACGAATGTTATTAGGATAAAATTAATTTTTAAACTCTTTTAGTAGTAAGAAACAAAAACAGAATGCTATGCAAATACGAATTTATGCAAACACAAAAATTATAAGTCGTTGTAGTGGTTTCTTAAAAAAAAAGCCTTTATATACAAACTTTTTAAAAGATTCTTAAGAAAATATTTTGGTACGACAATTTGAAGTTTTTATTATTGTTCGAATAAAAATTAAATTTACAAAAAAAAATACTGAGCCGTTTCTGAGATATCAAATTTTCAAAAAAAGAAAAAAAAATTTTTCCCCAAAAATTGAAAAAATATTTATTTTAAAGTTTTGAAATGCAATGTGTTTTAGATTTTTTAGAATCTTCTCTATAAAAAATTTCATTAAGATCCGTTATGTGGATAATGAGAAATTTAAAATTCGAAAAAATGGTGTTCTATGGTAGGTACAAGCTGTAATATCTTAATTTCAAATTGTTTTTTATTAAATAAAAGATCATAAAAAATTGATTGAAAGAAAAAAAATTTAATCAAAATTCTAGGTGCCGTTTTCGAGAAAAATACGATTTTTGAAAACCATTTTAAATTTTTTTTTTAACATTTGTACGTTCATTTTTAGGTAAAATATTTTTTTTTTCTTACATCTTGTAGATTATATTAAGAAACTTTTTTTATCAAGCTTAAAAAAAATCTAGCATGGGGTTTTCGAAATATTGAATTTTGAAAAAAAAAATTTGAAGTATTTCTTAAAAATCCAAAATAAAAAAAATTGAAAATTTTATTTAACCATTACGTATAACTAAATGAAATTTTTTTGTGTTTTTATTTTTTAAATCTGTCCAACAGTTTTTGAGAAAAAAAAATATAAAATTCCGAAAAAATTCGTATGGCAGGTTCCGTCATTTTTGGTCTTAAAAAAAAAAGAAAAAAACTTGTGGGGAAAAAAAAATTAAAATTCTCGTGCGAGAAAAATATTTACATTGATATGTATGTACGTGCGCACAGTGAAGCGATATTTGATGCGAGTGTTGCGAGCTTCCCGCATGCCTATCGCATGCATCTCGTACACAAACTGTTCTGACCACTTTTTCAAGCTAGTTTGTGCGAGAAGGCTCATATTGTTTGTTTTGAGGATTCAAAAAAAAATCTAACGAGTAAAATTTTGTGCAATTTTTTGATAATTTTGGTGGCAATAATTATCAAGGAATTAATAACACAACCGCACAAAATCGCTTAATAATAATTAATAATAATAATTTTTAAACTTCTTAGAAACTTTTTAAATAAAAAATTCATTAAAATCAGTTGTGCCAATAATGGAAAAAGTCAAAATTTCAAAAACGGTTTTATGCAGTAATATCTTAATTTCAATTTTTTTATTCATTGAACTAAATATCGTTAAAATTAACCGAAAGAAAATTATTTAATACATTTTTATTAAAATTCTACTTGAAATTTTCGAGACAAAAACGATTTTGGAAAACTAGTTTTTAACTTTTGTGTGGTGAGAACCATTATTTTTGGATACAATTTATTTCCTGCTTATTGCAAATAGTACCTTTGTATATAAAACTTATAGTACCTACTCGCATGAAGACAAACGATTGAGGCGACATTTTAATGATAGTACTTATTAGATTTGTCTCTGCTAAATTTAATAATAAAATATTCTCTTTTTTACTACTTGTTTTGTATCTTATCCTACTCTCTGCCAGGATAGCGTTGGGGGTGGCCGTGGCGCGATGGATGTGTGCTCGCCTGTCAACCTCATGATGACAGGTTCGATCCCTGCCGTCGTCTATGTCGCTTTAATTCCATTCAAAAAAAAAAAAAAAAAACTTCTAAAAATTGTCATCAATGGGTTGCTGGTTTACTCACTACATGTTGTTCAGGCATAACCCTAACAACATGTAATTGAGTTAAACTAGTATGCCCAACAAGGATGAACACGAATAAAATAATGTGAATTATAAGCGACATAGAAATAAGACACGGCATTTCTCCGCTTTAGCTCAGCCGCCATCCCTGGAGATAAAAATATCTGAGACAACCACCAACAGTCTCAGAACATCGTGCCACACATCTTTCCTATCCTTCTTTCTCTTCATTAACTTCACGCCCGCGCTGTGTTGAAACATTTAAAGGGTAATCATAATCCCTTGAGCGCGGGTAGATTATAAAAAAAAAAAAAAATCAGGGTTCGGACTTTACTTCGATTGAAGAAGATCTACTTCGATTTTGAGAAAAAAGTTTAATCGACTTCCCTACTTCCTTTTTTTATGATCTACTTCTCTTTGAAATTCTTAAACAGCATATTTAAGACAGCGCTGATCACTCTGTATAACATAAAAAATAAGCTTAAAAATCGTTTTTAGGTAAGCACAGTGGAAAATTTAATGTTTTCGAGATCACTTACAGAAACATGTAAAGATATTTATAAGTCACCTTTTGAATTGATAAAATTCATACAAAAATACAAGTTTGTTGATGGAAAATTTACTTTAAAATTGTTATATTTAATTACTATTTTTTTACAAGTCTGAAGTCTGAATATAATTTTATATGTTATGTTTATATAATTTAATTTCCTAAAACTATTTCGAAAATTTTGGATCAACTTCAGATTTTTCCGTATTTACTTCGAAAATTTAGGGCCAAAGTCCGAAACCTGGTTGGTACCACAAAATCACGCTCCATGATAATACTATAAGTTATATGTATAGTATATGCAAAGATATTTCTTAAAAAATTGAGCATGTGGTTTTCGATGTATTGGGTTTCAAATAAATTTTTTTAAAAGAATCAAAAAATAAAAATTGTTGGAAACTTGAATATAAAGCGTCTTTCAGTTGGTTCAGTGATTTTAAGTTGATTGCGCCAACATTTGACATCTGTTAAATTAAGCTCTCATTTGAAGTGTCATAATATTAGTTTAATATTTGCCATTTACGATATCCATTATAAAGTTCAAATTACGCAACAATTTTAGCCTGCCGACAATTCACAACGCCGCCGTAGTCGATTTCGAGCGATATGGTCGAATGATAACCGATTTCGTTTGGCCGGCGATTAAAGATCATGACTTGGACGATATGTGGTTACAACAAGACGGGTCAACAAACTACACAACATGACCATTTATGGGTTTATGGCGTGAGAAGTTTCCTGGTCGTATAATTTCACGTTTTGGCGACGTCAAGTGACCGCCAAGATCATGCGATTTAACACAGTTAAATTTTTTTCTTTAGGGCTACGTAAAAGACCGTGTCTACGCGAATAATACCCGAATTTAAGATGTATAAGCACATAAAACACCAACATTACTAAAGTAATGGCCGAGATACCGCCCGAAATATGCCAAAAAGTGGTTAAAAATTACACCAAAAGCTAGGTGGCAATTAATTGCAAAGTCCAAACTTTATAATGAAATAAAATTTTCATCAAAAATGTATCACTGTGTGTTGTTTATTTAGCTTTACCTACTTTCGAAACCGAAAAAATGAATGACACTTTAGCATAAGAAAATTAATCAAAATCAGTTAATAATCGTTCTATGGTATGCCAAAACCCACATTTTAATCGCAATGAAAGCTCTATAGCAAGTACAAATTAGTAATATAAAGTACGTTTTATGATGTGTTATAAAGACAAAAATTGAAATCTTCAACCATAAAACTGTTTAAAATGTTTCAATTTCAAAAAGTCGACATTTTAAGTATTTGCGATTAATTCCTTGCATATTTAATGCTCTTTTGGCATAAAACACAAGCAATTTAAGCTCAATCCTTTGACAAGTAACATTCTCAACTCGCTCTTCAAGAAAAACAAATCATTCAAACTCATGACACATGTGTGTCACCGGCAGAGCGCACAACTCACTTTTTGAATAATCAATCTTTTTCAAATAGTCTTTGACTCACAAAAGTCAAACAGAACGACATCAAAATTCAAACAAACAAAACCAAACCACTCAACATAAAGCACTCGCCCCCAACGCTGCCTTGCGTTGTCTTCATTATCGTCGTTATTGCAAACAGTATCGTTTCCATTTATGTAGTACAAATGTACATAACTTGAATTTCAATGAAATTAAACAAACTTCCAACCCTCAAAGTCTACAAGCGCATCTCTCCACTGTTATAGTCGTCGCAGAGGCTTGGGTCCCCCTGGAAGGTTACACATTAAAGCAAACAGTTCCAAGAGTGTATCCATCTCTAATCGCTCAATTAGACAAACACCAATGGTAGAAAAACCATTTCGAATCCGAAATCAAAATTTGCACACTACCAGTTTCAGATACAAAGATACAATGTAGCATGTACAGAAAACAACATCCTTTGCTTTGTTACACAAGCACCATGACGTCGGAGGACCCCCCTTACCCTCAGGTTAAAAGACCATCCAGCGCTAAATAGAACAACTCTTGAAGTGTACAATCTCCGGACAAAAGGCTTCTGCTCCGACAGCATTCCCTGATGGACTATACCAATCCGACGAGCGACGGATAGAGCTCTGTGCTACAAACAAGCTGCTACAAAAATGTTTAAATATTTATTTAAAGCTAAACACCCCTGGAATAGATGATAAATAAACAGCCACTAGCAGAGGAAAATCAGAGATCCGCCATTGGGGAGGTTTGCAGGGAAAAATGCTTTTGAAGTTAGCTTATTCAGAATTGACACTCTCGTCATCATTATAATAAACATTGGAGCACATCAAAGGTGACCCTTTTTAGGATGACGACTAAATTGCATGTAAGTCGAGGCTTTCCATCCGTATACTCGTATACTGCCTCAAAGATCGATAAATCAAAGCGCCGCAAAGCAGCAGATACATTACAACGAGAAGCTCACTAGCGCAGCGCGTCAAAAAACGGCCATCGTTGTGTTCGTCCGTCCACACGGAGCAGATAGCTAATTAAATATTCTATCGGCGTGTAGTGCACATCCCATGAACAACAAATTAACGGCGTGTTAATCGCATAAGCAATACAATTACGCCTAATGTACTCATGGAGAGATACGAGTACGCGCGCGAGCTTCTTCTATTCGAAATGTATCTTTGCGGTGGCTGAGAATAGATTGAACACTGTGGATCGTCCGATTGTGGTCACTAATAGAAATATTTTTGTTCTTTATCACAAATAACTTGTTTTCACGAGATATTATTAGCACACACTCAAAGGTTTTTGTATACCCTTAATATGCCAGAGACACAGTGTGAGCATTAGAAAAAAAGGGAGGGGTTAGAAAGGAGGTGTCGGTGTACATTGGATTTGAATTCTTGAACACTGCAATGACTGGGAAAGACCACGGTCTGTCTTCTGTAAAGAATTCCACATTCGCGTAGTACGGCTAAAAAACGAATCTCTGTACTTCACAGTACGACCGAAGTTGGGCTCGAGGGTAAACTGATGGGCATTCCTAGAAGTGCGAGTATTACGGTTGAATTATTTAAGGGGAGGAATGCAACTGGCTATTTCTCTAGAGCAAAGTCCGTTAAAATAACTGTAAAAAAGGGGTGAGGCAAGAAACATTACGACGATGTTGAAGTGACGTAAATGAGTCAATGATGTCATTATCACCAATCATTTTAAAAGCTCTTCTTTGAATACTGTCCAAGAGACTTAAGTAAGTTACTAGAGCACCAGCCCATAGATGGGAATTATACTCAAGTTTTGGACGTATGTATAGGTTTTATAGATTGTAGCCAGATCAGAAGAAGAGAAGAATTTCTTGCACCGTCTCAGAAAACCCAAACATCTTGCGGCATTTTTGGCAACATCGCGTATGTGATCGTTCCACAAGAGGTGGTTCGTGATGTACATACCGAGAATATCGAGATGTTAAGTTTCGTTGATGCAAGTGCCACTCTTAGATAGTGGCAAGAGGGGTATATCACGCTTTAACGATACGAGACAGCATTGGGTTTTCGAAGCATTAAATTCTTATTCCCCATTAATTTCTTATTCCCCATTGTACAATGCTGTTTAGGTCGTGGTTTAATGAACTTATCATAGAGAAGAGGAGGGATGTGAGTCTGAAAACGAATATGAAAAGCTAAGAGTACTATCGTCAGCGAATCAATTAATTGGATTAGAAGTTGCAGCCAGGAGATCATTAATAAAAATGAGGAAGAGGGTTGGGGACAAAACGGAGCCCTGGGGCACACCAGCATTTATATTGTGGGTATCAGACTTGAATCCGTCTAATACAACTTGTATTGAACGGTTCGAAAGAAAATTTCTAATCCAAAGAAGAAGGGATTCGTCGACACCAAAAGCACGCATTTTCGATAAAAGAGCAAGATGCCAGACTTTATCAAATGCCTTTGAAATATCAAGTGCAATAATCTTACTTTCTCCAAAACGATGTTAAGATTTGTTCCACTCTTCGGTGAGATATACCATCAGAACACCAGTGGACCTATTGCTACGAAAGCCATACTGCCGGTCATTAAGAAGCTTTCGTTCTTCAAGATATTTCTTGAGCTGATAATTAATCAGCGTTTTCATGACCTTGTAAAGAAGGGACGTTAGTGCAATCGGTCGATAACTTGAGGGAGAAGAAGAGTCGCCTTTTTTGGAATTGGCTGAAAAAATGCAGTTTTCCAACTGCTCGGAACGAGCCCAGAAGAATAGGATAGATGGAAAAGCTTACGCAGGGGTTTTGTTAGCGTGGAAGAACACCTCTTCAGAATAATAGTGGAGATACCATCCGGACCAGCGGATTTATGTATGTTCAGATCTTTCAGGACTCTCGCCACGGTACGAGTACGAAAAAAGATTTGTCCCATAGAATCACTAACGCGCTTAAGAATTGGGGGAGTCATAACACTATCCGGCAATGTGGAATTTGCGGCGAACTGCCTTACAAACAAGTTAGCTTTATCAATAGAGCTAACGAAATGAGTGTCATTGACAACAAGCGTAGGAACCGAGGAAGGGGAAGAATTCCTCATATTTTTTTACAAATGACCAAAAATTTGTACTGCCTTTGGGACATTGCAATATTTTTTGCCTTGATTTTTGATCATGTAAAAATTTGGTCCGTCTAATATGGGCGTTGCAGGCCTTCCTGGCTTGTTTGAACTTTTTCCGGTTTTTCTCAGTTGGGTTGGCTCTAAAACACCGGAAGCTTACCTCTTTTTCCTTGATGTCATGAGACTTGGATTGAATTTCAAAGAATCGTATGCTTTTCACCTTCAAGTCGGATTAAAAATTGGAAGCTTATTACTTTTCCAAAATCTATTGTAAAACAATTCATACAAATGTCAATTTAAATGAATTAGCACTACAGAATCCAGAATATATCTAACAACTTCCACAATCAAGCGACGTGGAGCGTATATCTTTCGATCACTAACAGAAGGGGTGTGTGGGCTTTGGGGTGCGTAACTCGGTGGCCCCTTTACATTCAGCATGGGCGACAGTGCTTGCATTTAAACGAATTTCCCAAACTTCTACCAATCAATGGAATGAGGTATTTCTGTTGAATACATCACGTTGGCAGTTGAGACACTTTTGTTTTTATGTTCTCCACTTGAATTCGGCCCGCGATGGTGCGATTGTGTGGGATCTACATACTTGTTCAAATAATGTTTGTTTTTCTAACACAATATCTCTGAGAGATAAAAGATTTTACCGCCAACAGATGGGGAATTACAAAAAAGCTTCCGTTGTGTTTTTTTGGAGACATTATATAAATAAAAATAACGAGAATAATTGTTTGCTTTGACGGTATCTGTTGGAAAGGGAATTTCCCACGACTTTCTGAGACTTTGTTGTGGAACAAATAGGAGATCTCCAACTCTCTAACTGAAAGCTTTTCATTTTTATTATTTTTTTTTTCAAACAAACAATTGCTCTGATTAGTATTCTATCCGGAATTTCAAGGTTATTGCCTGAATTGAGTCTTATCACTTCTAAATCGCTCCTGCCTTTCAACTTGACGGAGATAATTTACTTCGACTCGGACATTATCGCATAGATCATCATTTTTATTATAGGTTCATTCAGTTTGTCACGTCATTAATTCATTTTTGTGGAGTTTGATTCATTGTTTATGAGGCTGGTTTTTTTGTATCTCTGAATTCTCATCGCATTTAGAAAATTTATATATTTTTGTGAAAAGATTGATAGATGTTTTAGGAGTGTGTGTGTGTGAGAAATTCATATGATTTAGAGAATTCCTTAGAAAAGTTGCCGGTTTATGAAGCTAAATTGCTTTAAAGATAAATCAAATGGCTCGTGGTTGGAATGTTAATGAATATTTCAGTGGTGATTTGTGTATGGAACGTGGATGCATCGACGTAATTTGAAATGATTTTGTAAAGAACCACCCAAGTTGCAGTGACTACTGGAGAAAAAAACGCACATACACAAACTCTTTTTTTTATAGTTCCGGATGCAAGTTAAATCTTTCCAAATAGACACAGACTTTTTGCCACGGATTTTTTTTGATAGGATGTATGAACTGATACCGGATATATCATAATAAAATGGGATTTATAGAAAATTGAGCATAAACGTAACATTCATTAAGACTCACCCACTAAGAAGTTGAAATTTTGGATATTCATACAGTAAGTTCGGGTAAAACGGAATCGGGGTCGAAAATTTATCGCTTAAATAGCTTTAGAATGAGAAACGGTTTTTTTGAATTGCATAGATATCATATAATAAAACGGCGAACATGTTTTTTGTGGTACACTTTTCGCGGCCCACAAAAACCGAAGGGGCGTAAATTACATACTAAACGAAAGCATTTTTTGCATAGATGTGCAGAATGCCAAAATTATTTATATTTTTATTGTTTAAAACAATAAAGAAAAAATGCAAAAAAATGCACGGAAAACAAAAACAAAAACAATTATTAGAAATGTCAAATCGACTGACACTAGAGCTGTAGCGAATCGTATGTATTCGTTACTGAGTAACGGGTATTCAATGAAATACCAAATAACGAAACGTTACTCACAAATCAGAGTCGTTACTCGCACGATGTTGCTACTTTTGTTTTGACACAAATTCAGTATCCACAGGTACGACATACGGAATATGCGTAAAACATACACACAAGATGAGCTCGCGTTGGACTTTCATACTTTCTGCACAATTTTAATGAGCAAAAAAATCGATTTTTCGTTAAAAAAAATTCAGATTTTGTAGATGTTTTTTAATCCATCGAGATCTCAGCCATCCTCCAATGGAACTTGACAATTTATGGCTTGGTTGTTGGGTTATATACTATTTTTTGGCCTACTTAGAATATTTCTTTCTAGATGCTTTCCAAAAGCCCTAAAATGTAGATTTTTTAGAAGTTTTTCTATCAATTGACATTTGAGATTTTTTGTACGTTTTTTACAAAATAGATATGAAGCTTTATTTCCAAATGTCTTGACATAATAAAAATCTCTGAGAAAAGAAGATGCATTCCAGAACATCCCAGTACAAACCTTTCCGAAGCAATCATCGTAATGTCAACTTTGATCAAAATTTCGAGTTCCATTATTTTTCCAAATGCAAAACTTCCCCTAAAGTACATATAGCGCAAGTAATAACATAATAATCATATATATAGTCAATTAAAGTACAATAAACAGTTACCAACAAGACTATTATTAATTTGCATTAAATCCATCCGAAAATATTAAAAGTATCATTTTTAGCGACCAACTTTACAAGACATAACAAACAATGGCGCAAAATTTTAAACAGTCTATTATTAAGGTATTAGCATGATACTACTTAACAATTTGCTAACTTTATAATAGTTTACTAACACATTCTCAATTTAAACATTTTCTGACTCTGGAGTTAAAACAAGCTTTTGGAAGGCTCCAGCCATATCCAACACGCAATACGCAGACTGAACAATTTGGCAAGCTCGCAAAAATGTCTTCCACGTTGTTCAACGGATAATGCGATGAAAGAACATACTTGTTGACTGTAACTTTGCAGTCGATACACAACCTAATTTTACCGTTCTGTTTAGGGACACACACAATTGGTGAAGCCCACCTGCTGTGTTTGACAGGTTCTAGTGTTCCTATAGAAATAAGTCGATTCAGCTCTACTTTGACCGCGTCGCGTAATCTAAAAGGAACCGTATATGCCTTACAGAAGATGGGGACAGCATCTTCTGATATATTTATTTCGGCTTTATAGCCAACAATCGTCTGATTTGGATCAGTCGAAACGACACATGGAAATTTTTCTCTTATTTCCGATAAAAGTTCATAACATGTACTATTTTCACTACTTTTTGTTTCCATATAATTAACTAAGAACTCACTTTTACTCAACAGTGTTTGCCTCCAGCTCGGTGCAAATTTATCCAACCAAGTTCTGCCAAAAAGTGGCGTAAAAATAGGACTATCAACCACCACGATCTCCAATTTTTCAATAGTCCCCTGAAACTCCACATCCAGTTCCACCTGCCCAACAACTTTAACCTCAAATTCTGAAATAGTACAAATTTTTACATCACAAGATAAAATTGAAATATATGGTAGCTTATCTCTCAGTTCAATATAAGATATAACAGACATCGCTGCTCCCGTGTCGACTTCCATTTGAAATAACACTCCACCTAGTTTCACTTCCACCTTGAGACCCTTCTCTGATGCCTTTATACTATTGACAATCTGGATAGATCTTATACTGCGCCCGGCTCCAACACCATCTCTTCTGCCACCAACTCCTCCACCATCTCGTTTGCCAACAGCCCAACACAATGTTTGCGGTGTGCCCTTTTTTGTTACATTTAAAGCAACTCCAATTTTTTGCTGGACAATCGCGCTCAAAATGATTTTTTCCACAACGCGTACATTTGTTGATATGATTGCTTTTCATGGCACAGTTTTTTGTTTTAACTTGGGTTGTGCCAGCCTTGGCTCTTTCTCTTATCACGTGAACTTCACTTCCTTCCACGTGGATGCATAGATCGTTGCTCTTTCTCAGACATCTCCATATTAAGAGCAATTTCACAACATTTGTCGAATGTGCGGCTGTCATCTGTTAAGATGTTCTGTTGAATTCGATCGTTCCTAAGTCCCACAATAAATTTATCCACTAATGCATCTTCTAAAGCAAGATTTCGCAAGTTGACAGCATTTGCTACTGAGTCGTCTATAAAGTCACCAAACTTGCATGTTTCAGCGAGATTTCTGAGCTTTATGATAAAGTTGGCAATTGATTCACTCTCCTCCTGCTTTGCCTTTTGAAACTTGAATCGTTCGGCTCTCTTATTATGCTTTGGCGCGTAGTGCTGCTCTAATAAAGCGATCAGTTCAGTAAACGATTTGGAGCTTGGTAATGCTGGTGCGGCTAGAGATTTAAGTACTTTGTAAACCTCAGAACCGACCAAGGTTATAAACACTGGAGTCTGTAACTCACTACTTATTTTATTTGCAATAAAATATTGCTGCACTCTGTTTATACGCGGCAAAATCCTCACCAGGGACAAACTCATTAATATTACCAAGAAATGCCATAGTCTTTGGTGTGATTTCTTTTTGTAATTTAATAGTTTCACTTTGCTCCTCTGAATCAGATTTCTTCTCTTCGTCTTTTATTATTCCAAGAGATTTCGATGTCATCAGATTTTTGAAGTCGCAAACTAATCTTACTTTATCCTTGCAATCCTAGGTTTTTAATTTTTCTCCAGTGTTGTCCGTATTTTCCTCGTCGCCAATTGTTTTATATTTTTAGTTCTTTATTCTTTCAATTATATTTAATTTAATATTAACTTATCTAGCTTACAATTATTACATAGTATGATGTTACTTCCCAGGATGCCGAACAGAGAGAGAGCTTCTTCCGTGACATTAAATAAGAAGAAGTACAGATTTAGTTACTAGTTAATTGTTATAATATAAGTGTTGCCAGAATAATAATTTATTTGAATATAACAGTATCGTACTAAAAGAATTTCCTTAATAAATTGCTTCTGAACACACCTAAAATAATGACATTTTGTGTAAAAAAGTAAGTACACGAACCTTTTTTGATGTTTGCAAATGTCAAGGAGTCATATGAAGCTAGCACGATACTAAAAAAATAAAGTAGGTATTCGATGATTCGTAAAAATTTGCGAATTCGTTGTTTTAACCTAGTATCATACTAAAACAGCTTTAGCATCGTACTAATTCAATTAAAATTTTGCGCCAATGATTTTTTAACATATTTGGGCAAAGAGTAATGTTTTAATTAAAAGAATCTTCTTATTTCACTCAAATAAAACCAACCAACATTGCATTATGCTTTACGTATTTCGTTACAGTAACGATCCTTATATTTGGCTAATACTTAAGGCCAGGCGCCCACATTCAATTTTTAGTTTCGCAACTGTTCAGTTGCTAAAATGAAACACATGGGCTTATTTATGGGACACCGCGCACTTAGAGTAACTCGATTAAAGCAACTAAAAAGTTTGTGTTTTGACACAAACTAAACGATTGCCTAAAATTAATTCGCAACAGTTGAGCTGTTTTCTATAAGCGCAAGAGAGAAAAGAGTGTGAGCGTGAGTAAAGAGTTGCCAGTGCGCGGTACTCTATCAACTGGTGTTTAAACTATTTGATTTCAATCACAGTTGCCAGTGCGCGACTAGCCTAACGTGATACATACGAATTGTATTGGAATACCTAAAGTAACGATAGTAACGAGTAACAACATTTTTGTAACGGGTACTCATACCTAAAGTAACGTATGCATGCGGGTATTCATTTTGTCGTTACTTTTACAGCTCTAACTGACACATAATTAGAAATGTCAAATCGACTGACACATAATTAGAAATTTCAAATCGACTGACACATAATTAGAAATGTCAAATCGACTGAAAGCATTCAGCGAACGAAAACCCAAAACCCAAAGCCAGAACCCGAAACATTAAGGTGGATTCACAGTGGTGTTCACATTACACAAATCCGCCAACACGACAGAAGTTGATCAACATGTTGTTCTTGTTGAATGTGAACCCCCCTAAGTGAAGAAATATTATCAATATAAATATTAGGCATATGTTTGTTTAGTATTTGAGCTCTTATAATAAAATTTTGAAACATTAAGCGTTAACTACAATCGGCACTTTTTGCAAAAAGTGAAAAAGAATAAACACATACACTAGCCACATCTGTTGCTGAAAAGAACGTATATAATTTAAACCATACAATTTCAGTTCAGACATCTATCGGTGATTTTCTGAAAAGATGTATTCCATGTAACAGTGTTTTTAAAAAGTGAAAAAGTAAAAAAAGTAGAACCATTTAAACCATTAAGCGTTAGCTACAATTGGCTATTTTTGCAAAAAGTACAATGAGTGAAAAATGAAAAAGAATACACAGATGCACTAGCGACTTCTGATGCTTTCAGTTTGGCGACATTTATCGGTCAATTTCTGATGAAATTTATTCAATGTATTAGTGTGTTCAAAAAGTGAAACATTTACTTTTTGGTTTTTTGAGATGGGAGATAAAATTTTAAATTGAGTTGTTTCACATTTTCACATTTTCACTTACAATAATAGGAGTAAAAAGTGTAAGGTCTCTGTATTCGTATAAGTCAATTATTTTCAAAACTTATTTACATTTGTCTCCATTTGTATTTTAAGTATTTGCGAAAAAAGAGAATACAAAATACTCGAAATGTTTTTGTCAGGGAAAGAGAGAAGATAGAAAATGCAGACATGAGACGTCGCGTCGTCAAAAATGCAGACGAACATGACTTGCGATACAAATTTAAATCTCCATGGCTGAATGCGTTCCATGGGCTTAAACCTACCTTATTTTCGGAACACTTCCATTTATGTCATTTTTTGTTGACAATATACAGCTGGCCGATCGATGTGCAAACAAAATAGTCTTACAAAAGTAAATTGAATTTATGTTTTTGAAGTTAGCTATATTTCTTTAGGCGCGTTATGAAAAAATGATGAACGACGTGGGTTCTAGTCCCAATAGAATGATAAATATTCTTTATTGCCGCGATATGTAAAAATGATGAGAGTGAAAGTTTTAGATGTAACACAAAATTCACAGGTTGATCTCACTCCGGCGAAGTGGGTTTGATTCCAATATTATGGCCAAAACAACAGCTAAAGGACAATGACATGAAAGACTCGAAACAAATATTGTTAATGTGTCAAAAATGTGAATAGGTTTGAAAGTTTGTTTACCATTAACTGTTTTCCTTTGGACTCCAGGATTGAGTGCTTAGTAGGTACTTCTCATTGCATTCAACAATTGAATGATAATGAATTAAATAAATAAATTGGCACTTGAATTTCGAGAGCTGGGTCGGCTAGTTGAAATTAAAATAGGATTAAGGAATCTCAAAAAGTTCTTAAAAATTTCATTTCAAAATAATAATGCGCAAATATATCTGTACATTGGTTCTAAAAACCCATTAAAGGTAGTTCCACATGTGAATAGCAAGTTGTTAATAGTGTTCTTAACAGAGCCTTCTTAGAAAAAAAGCCTATTGCGCTGTGTATCAGTAACACAATCTACAAGAATGAACATTAAGTAGCTACTAAGTTTAATAAATTTTTTTTCAATAAAGGGGAAGACACACCCTTCCAAATGTCAGATCACAATCTTTTATGAACTGTATTCGAAGTGAACCCTGCAGAAATAGTAATGGTTTATTTTTTGAACCTATCACACAACTAGAAGCATTAAAATCTTAAAAAATAAAACTGAAAATTCTAATAGCTGTGGAAAAGGTGATATTTCTATCCTTATTAAAAAAAAAAAAACAATTTTCCCCCGTTAAAATTCTTGAAAGATAGGTGTGATTCTAGGTGATTTTTCGGGAGATTTTAATTTATGTTTTTTGAGGAGTTCAAGCAAAAATGTTCTTTGGTAAGTAAAGTCAGGAATATATAAATTTCAAAATTTTTTTTATTAAATTATAGATCGTAAAAATTAAACGTTATTTTTGGTAAGAAAAAAAAAAGAAAAAAACGTGTGAGGCGAAAAATTAAAAATACTATCTTAGATAGATAAGGCTATTGTCGTAAAGACAGACAGACAGACAGACAGAATTGCGAGACCCACTTTTTCCATCTTCGCTCGTAATGTCAACTTTGATCAAAATCTCGAGTTCGATTTTTTTACGAATGCAAAACTTGCCTTATAGTACCTATAAACCGCAAGTAAAAAGTAATCGGTTTGGAGATTAAGCGTAAAAATCAGCATATCTATTTGTGGCTGCAGAACTTTTGAGGACATACGGATGAGGTTTAGCTTCTCTCACCAACTTGACTCTGTCGATTTAAGCCATTTGAGTTGGTTGCTCTCTGGTTTCTTTAGGTTTTTTTTTTTGAATTTTTAGCATTAAAATACCATTCTTGCAGAGCGTCCAATGACTGTTGTTATTTTTCTAATTGATTCTCGGCTGCTAGACATGCATAAAATGGCTTCGCGTTGGTCTTCAGTAATTTTGTAATTCTTGAGCACGGCATTTTTGACAGGTAAACGGACATTCAGAAATACCCTGCCTCAGTGTCTTTACGTATTCGTTATTTTATCCACTTATTTACAATTGAAAAATTATTTAAATAAAATGTTTAAATTATTTTTAAACGTTCCTTGGTTAGATTGGTTAGATGCTCCATAATAAATTGTTATAGTCTCTAAGATTGTCAAATGCCAACTACCAAGTTTTGTTCAGAAGAACATGGCTACCAAATAAAATCGACTTGGAAGTCGAAGGACAAGAGAAAGCAATGAGTTTTCGAAGCATTCAATTCTACGCGGTTTATGGTTCCCCATTTGACAATGCTATCGAGATCAGAGTTTAACGAGCTTATCATACGCTACCGTTCTTAATCCACACACGAAAAACAACGACATACATCTGGAGAACTGTCATCACCAGCAAAACAATTTAATGGGTTGGAAGTTTCTGGCAAACGATAACTGATAAATATGAGAAAAAGAGTCGGAGACAAAACGGAGCCCTGTGGCACACCAGCATTTTTTTTTTGAATTAATGAACTTCAGACTTAAGATCGTAAAACATAACTTAAATTGAGCGGTTCACAAGGTAGTTTCTTGTCCAAGAAAGAAGAGATTCATCAATAAGAAATGCACACATGGTCGATAAGGGAGCTTGATGCCAAACTCTATCAAATGCTTTTGTCCAAAACGATGAAAAGATTTGTACTACTGTTTGGTGAGATATACCATCAGATCACCACTGGACCTTTTACTACGAAAGCCATACTGCCGGTCAATGAGGAGCTTTTCTAAGACTTTGGAAAGAAGGGACGTAAGTGCAATTGGAAGATAGTTAGTGGACGAGGCTGTTTTCCATACGCTCGGAAAGACACCTGTAGAGAAGGTCTTGCCAATGCTGTTCAGAACAATAGGGGGATACTATCCGAGTCTGCGAATTTGTGTATATCGAGCTCTTTCAGAACTCTTGTAACTGTACGATTTACGCTCTCAAGTACAGGAGGGATCATGACACTTTCTGGCAGCGTCGAATCAGCGGAAAACTGTGCTGCAAGGAAACTGGCTCTTTCTTCCGATCTGACAGAAGAAGTGTCATTGACGACTAGCGTTGTATTCGGAGGCGAAGTAGTTTTTCTTACATTTTTGACAACTGACTAAACATTCTTACTACCTTTGGAACATTTTAGTTTTTTTTTGTCTTAATTGTTGGCAATGCAAAAATATGGTTCGTCGAATTTGATCATTACAGGTCTTTCTAGCTTGTTTGAACTTATTTCGGTTTTCCTAGTAAGGTTGGTGTTGTAACATCGGAAACTTTACAGCTCAAATCAAACAATGGATTTTTTTTCGGTTTGATAGATTTTTGCCTTTTCCTTCCCCTTCCCTTTAAGGGATGAAATTTCTTACTCCAAAAATAATTAAACTATAGCACCTACGCCAATATGTATATGTATTTATATCGCAAGTCAAAAAATTTAGACATTTCTATCGACATCACTTTAGCCGTTACCGAGAGAGTCTAAAATAAAATAGACGGTTCTTTGCCAAAAAAGTCATTAAACAGTATGTAAGCCAATTTGAAATAAAATGCACGACTGGGTCGCACGAACTTGTTCCTATGTAAAAGACTAAGAATTTCAAAAATGAATGTTATTATAGAAGCTGTTCATAAGCATAATATTCATTTTTTCAATGACTAAAAAAAACTTCTTTAGTAGTTAAAGGTGATTCAAGCAAATATAGATTTATGCAAGAACAAGAATTATAAGTCTTTGTAGTGGTTTCTTAAAAAATAAGGTTTTATATAAGAAAATTTTAAAACATTTTTAAGAAAAAATGTTGGTACGCGAATTTGATGTTTTTATTATTGTATGAAAAAAAATTAAATTTACAAAAAAAGTATTGAGCCGTTTTCGAGACATTGAATTTTCAAAAACCAAAAAATTGATTTTTTTTTTTTAAATCAAAAAAAATATTTTCTTAAAGTTTTGAAATGCAATGTTTTTTAAACTTTTTAGAAGCTTCCCTCTACGAAATTTCATTAAAATCCGTTGTGCTAATAATGAGAAATTCAAAATTTTAAAAAATCGTTCTATGGTAGGTACAGTCAGTAATATCTTGTTTTCAAATTTTGTTTATTAAATTACAGATATTAAAAAATAATAGAAAGAAAAAAAATTTAAGCAAAATTCTCGGAACCGTTTTCGAGAAAAATACGATTTTCGAAAACCATTTCTTAACATTTGTTTGGAGGGTACCGTTATTTTTAGGTAAACTGAATTTATTTTTCTTATATCTTGTAGATTATTTTTCCAAACTTTTATTTATCAAGTTTTGAAAAAATCGAGCATGGGGTTTTCGAAATATTGAGTTTTCAAAAAAAAATTTGAAAGTTTTTTAAAAATCCAAAAAAATTGTTTTGGAAAATTTGAATACACAATAATATTCAAACTGCTGGGAAGCTTTAGCATAAAAAAAATGATCAAAATCAGTGGTGCCGGTTTTAAGAAAATCAAAAACAAAAAAAATGGTCCCAAAGGGGGTACCAAAACTACTCATTTTTTTCAAAATTTTTTTCAACCATTACCTAGGTTTAACTAAATTAAATTTTTTGAATTTTTTTTTTACGAAAATCGCAGGGACAGTTTTTGAGAAAAAAAAATTCTTTATAAAATTTCGGAAAAAAATCGTATGGCAGGTACCGTTATTTTTGGTCATAAAAAATCAAATTAAAAAACATCCGGAGGTACCAAATCAAAACCCATATCTACCAAGTTTGAAGAAAATCGGCCGAGCCGTTTAGCTGTAATCGAACAGACAGACAGACAGACAGAATTGCCAGACCCACTTTTTTGGTCTTCGCTATCATCGTAATGTCAACTTTGATCAAAATCTCGAGTTCGATTTTTTTTACGAATGCATAACTTGCCTTATAGTACCTATAAGTCGCAAGTAAAAAGAACATCACACGCGGACAGTTTGCATGACTTAACAATGTTGGTCTATTAGATTTGTTAAAATGATTAGTTTAAAAAAAATGATTGAAGTGATCACGAAGCCTTTGATTAGAATCAGCCATTTAAATCAATTATACTATGCTTCGAAAAATCGTTCGCAATAAAATTTGTATAAAGTTTCGATTGTTCGAGGCAATAACAATGAAGTCACCAAACATTACATTAACAATAATTTTCTTTGCCCTGATTTTTGAAATATTCATACAAATTAACGCAAAGGTAAGTTGAGTTTTTGGCAAGTGGAACTTCAATGAAACATAAAATTTTCTGTTATTATTCAAGCCTGGCTACTTTTTAACTGTAGCACACTGCGCATGCACTGTTAACCCAGCCTATGCAGACCCACCAACTTGTTATTTCAATGCAAGCTCATATCCTTCTCAAATAACTGTTGACATACAGATGCATCGTGCAGTGAAGTTACAGAATTACGAATTGATTATCGATATTACTGCAAATAAAAGAAAAAGAAGAATTCTCCGCCGGAAAAGTAGTTTGTGTGCATTTTTTGAAGGACGTGTGGCTTCAATAGTAAAAATTTTAAAAAGTTATCTGGAAGAATTTGGTGAATTACCAAAGTCATGCCCAATTAGTAAGGTAAGTCATTAATCGAAAAAAGGCAAAGTATCAAAATATTTAATTTATTATTTTTTGTTTTGTTATAGAATGTTCGATATTATTACAAGGACATGGTTTTTGACACAAGTAAACTGCCTGCTGTTATGCCTAAATTTGATTTCCATTTGACTACAAACAATACGGAAGGCAATAATTTCATTTTTTTTGTCGAAGTGAAAGGGAGTTTTAAACCAAATTTTGAATAGTAAATAAATAAGCACAGTTTCTGTGGTTTCTAGCGGCTCAGGTACCTTGGGAGATTGGGAGTATGGAGAACTCTCTCCAAAACACAATAATTGTATGTTTCTTTAAATTGTTTGTTGTTGTATGTTAATAAAAATTGTTGATCTTAAGATTTTGACGAAACTGACGTTGTGGACATTTTAGGTGATTTCTGCAAGAATGAAGTTACATAAAAAAAATCAAAACATTTGGAAATATTTTTTCATATTAACCATCAAAATTAAAGAAATATAAACAGAAGATTGCGAATATTGGCTCTTAGAACAGAAGCTATAAGAGACATAACTCGTAATTTTGCAATTTTGATTAATCAACGACTCAACTTGAAATTTCGAGAAACGACGAGAATTCTTTCTGCCCTGTCATGCCATTCATTTTCTTGATGTAAGTAAAATTCTTAATTTTCTACTAAATGAGAACGAAATTCTTCAATTACCTTATGATTAACTGACATTTCTTTTAATCAAACTGTGTATGAAGTTTTAAACATTGAAATAAACAAAGAAAGATTCTCGCACTGTGCTCACTTCAAGAGCAGTCAAAATCTCTTTAGTTCAGGAGAAATATAAAAACAAGTTTAATTTCACCAACGCTTTCAGTTTTTATTTGAAAACATTTTATACAATAATACAAAATGAGAATCGACAAGAACGAATCATCTAATTTGATAAATCATACAAAATAAAAAAAAAAAAACTAGTCAACAAAGAAAACAAAAATTAATAAATCAACGAATATCTTATAAAAATATTAGTTTTTAGAAAATGAGAATATCTTGGAACCAGTGGCGTGGCGTGATAAATTTTAAATGGGAACCCGTTATAAAATTTTGTCACCTGTAAAAATGAAAAAAAATCTTAGAACCTTAAAAACAACATTTCTAGTAGGGATATGGTATCTACAAGAGCATTCCACATTGACTTGGCAAAAAATGTGTAGCTATATTTTTTATACTTCAAGACATTAATATTTCAATCAACAATGAGCTTGAAACATAATAAAAAAGGACTTCCTTTTAGACACCACCCCCTTCGTCGGACATAACTGCGGTACCTTCCTAGGAATGTTCTATTAACTTTTCCTTGCAATCATATGTGTCAAGAATATAAAATATATGATGGACAACTCATCTGCATTAAGACTCGCCCTAACGTCAGAAAATACAAGATTATCTTTCTTGTGTTCCATTCTCTGACAAAAACCGAAATATGGCACTCAGTTGTCCCCTATGACTCAAATCTGATGTTTCGTCGATCATAATTGACACGAACCGAACTTCTATGATTTCTGTTTTAATTTCAGATTTAATAACAGCCGCGATACTATGTATCAAGTCATTTTGAATATCGTTGCCCTATAACACTACTCTAAATAGGATTCCATTAAAGTGTTATAGGTACTTATATGTTGATTTCCTTTACACATAAGAAATCAATTTCTGTGTGAAGATTTTGATCCCTCGCCAGATTTTGCGTTCCTTTACACCCAACAAAAATTTATTTTTCTGACAGGGATCAAAATCTTTAAATCCATAATTAAAGAGGGATTTAGATGTATACATGAAACACGCACACCAAACAAAAAATTTCGATCTGGGATCGAAATCCCTGGCGTGTAAGCGAAAAAAGGATAAAATATAAACTATCAACTATCCTTACTAAAATTATTTGGTTTCTCCGAAAGGTAATCTGTTAAACAGCAATCTACATACATTTATCAAAGACATTTCCAAGAAAAAATCTAGAACTGCACTAAAATTAAGAAGCTAAATTATTTTATCACTATAGTTGGTAATAAAAGGAATTAAATCTTCACTTTAACATCTAACTTTTCACTATTTTTAATTAAGTTCAAATTGGCTTTTCAAAACACTAGATTTATTTGAAGTTATTGAACCTGTGCAACACAGCCTTTTATTGAATGACAATTGAATCTAAATTTAAATTCCTATTAAAAAAAAAAAGCAAATACATTTTATTTGTCCAGAGTAGCGATATGCTAAATTTACACTGCTGACAAATTACCATATATTCTACCATGATTTATTTCATAATTCAAAATTATCACAGTAAATTTGCAAAATATAATGGTGCATTTTACATTAGCATGCAAATCAACATCAAATTCAAAATCAAGAATCAACAATACCCACATGCCATATTTATATTTATGTACATATATGACATATTTTAAGGAAAAAAAAAATCAAATAAGTCGAAGAACACCGTCTTATTTCTTACACAAGGTTGAAAAAAGGCGAGCACCTGAACTCCTGCAATGTATTATGTTCCTACTGAACTGTAACGTTAATTGCTAAAGGGAGAATAGAATACAAATAATTCCACCTCCTACTGGTATACATCGAAAATTTTATAAGACGGAATGTAGCGTCTTATATTTTGGATATAAAAGCGGATGTTGAACAAAGAGGATCCGAAACACAATGCTTGGGGAAGAAAGGGATATAAAACAAATAAATAAGACGGTGATTAAAAAGTTTACGTCGGACTGTCGGAGTATTTTTGTGACTCTCTTGATTAATGTTGGTTGTGGATTGTGGAATGTGTTTGGATAAAGTAAAGTATAAGATACAAACGAGAGGCAGAAAGGATAACTTAAACTTATTCGATGTTTATTTGGTAGATTGTGTTATTTGTGGATTTTCTAAAAGGGAAGACGATAGGAATCGTGTTATATGGACGCCACGCCACTGCTTGGAACTCATATTATATTAAAAACATAACTACCAATAAGCTCAAAAACAAATATGTATCTATAAATAATACAAAAAAGAACATTTTCATTGCATGGATCTCGAAAATCTTATGGCAGAATTTCTGGATTCAAAACTTCAGCAATTCATGGTTTTTGAATTCGGTATTTTGGCCATTTGAAATTTCGTCCACTGCTAACGGCAAATATTCGTTGCTGAACCATCTGACTTGGTTTTAATTTTAGGTGATTTCAACTTTCCGAATCTCCAATGGACTCTCTCTGATGATGAATCACACTATGTGAGTTCTAATGCCATCACTGCTAAGGAAATCTTATTCACTGATTGTCTCTCTGACTCAGATCTTTACCAAATTAGTGGTGTCAAAAATAATTTAGACCGTCAACTAGATATTATCTTCTCATCTGATGTGGACAATTGTGTAGTTTCACCGAGTAATCATCTTCTTTCTACTCTAGACTCATACCATCCTCCTATTTTCCTTTCTTTTTCTTATGACTCGTCCCATATCGCCACTGCTCCGGAAAAAGTAATGGCTTTTAATTTTCGTAAGGCAAATTTCCCCAAACTTAATAACTTGCTACGTGCCGTCGATTTTGATATTATCTTTGAAAGTCACGACATCAATTCTGCTCTTCACCATTTTTACTCTCTAATATTTTATTGCCTTAGCCAATCAGTCCCTATTTCTCCCCAAAAAACATTTCTTCTAGCCCGCCATGGTATAATAATGAATTGAAATCTCTTCGAAATAAAAGAAACAAACTTTGGCGTAAGTACTTGCAATCTCGTACTGGCTATGATTTCTCTACCTTTCAAAGTGCAAACCATAATTTCTCCGAACTCTGTAAGTCTCTCTACCATATATACCTTAGTCAAGTTCAATCTAACATTTTATCTGACCCAAAAAGTTTTTTTTAATTTCATTAATGCTAAAAGAAAGTCGGATAACTACCCTTCTACGCTTACTTATTTGAATACCAGTTCAGATGATCCTTCAATTATCGCTAACCTTTATGCCCAATTTTTCAGTCAATCTTTTTCTGATAACACTTCCCTACCAGACTCGGATTACTTTTCCTTCTTAGACACCTGCTCCCAAACTTCACTGTCTTCAATCGTCATTACCCCTTCTATCGTTGAAGATAAAATTAATAAACTCAAAGTTAAATTTACTGGTGGTCCTGATGGCTTGCCTTCAATAATATTAAAAAATTGCTCGTCAACTTTAATTAAGCCATTGACCACTCTTTTTCAGCTCTCAATCTCACAAGGAATATTTCCTTCTCGTTGGAAAAATTCCTATATTATCCCGATCCATAAAAAAGGCCCTAAAAAAGAAATATGTAACTACCGCCCCATAGCTAAGCTGTCGTGTATTCCTAAGCTTTTCGAAAGCATAGTCTATGACACTTTGCTTTTCCACTGTAAACAAATTTTTTCCCCCAACCAACATGGTTTTCTTACCGGTAGATCAACTACTACAAACCTAGTTGATTTTGTCTCTGGTACTATATGCACCATGGAGGCTGGGAATGAAGTTGACGTCATCGCTACTGATCTCAGCAAAGCCTTTGATAAAATCTCTCATTCCCTTATTCTCTTCAAACTCAAAGCACTTGGCTTCCCTCCATCCTTCATTGCATGGACCCAATCATATCTGAGCGATAGGCAGTATACAATCCTTTTTAGAGGTGTCGAATCAAATCCCATCCTTGCAACCTCTGGCGTTCCGCAGGGAAGCCATCTCGGCCCTCTGATTTTCATTTTGACCAATAACGATGTAGACTGCGTCATCAATGATTCTATGATTTCTGTTTATGCTGATGATAAAAAAATTTACAGAAAAATTTCCTCACCTTCCGATTCCATTCTTCTTCAGCAAGATTTAAATAGATTTTCTATCTGGTGCCAGAAGAACTTTCTTGAACTTAATGTTAGTAAGTGTCAAGCTATAACATACTCCCGTAAACGCTCACCTCTCCCTTCTCGAACATACTTTATTAACAATGAGACAGTCACAGCAGTTGACTCACTATGTGATTTAGGTATTCTTTGTGATAAAGAACTTAATTTTAGATCTCACATTACCACATCTATTAATAGAGCTAACTCTGCACTTGGCTTCGTTAAGCGCTGGTCAAAAGAATTTTCAGACCCCTACGTTACAAAATCCCTTTACCTCACATTTGTTAGGCCCCTTCTTGAATATGCCAGCCAGGTTTGGTCACCCTCTTATAATACCCATTCCCTTCGTATCGAAGCCGTTCAACGAAGATTTCTTCGATTTGCACTTCGCGGGCTTCCCTGGCTTGATTCGTTTCACCTCCCACCCTATACTGATCGTCCTCAACTTATTAATCTGCAACCTCTTGATAAACGTCGCAAAGTAGCCGACATTGTATTCATTCATCAAATTTTAGCCGGTAATATTGATTGTCCTACACTTCTCCAAAAAATCTCATTGCATACCTACCCTAGAAATCTTAGATTGGTGTCTCTCTTTGATGTCAATTTTCACCGAACTAATTATGGTAGTAATGAACCATTGACACGCATGCTTCGTTCCTCCAACATTATGCAAAATTCTTTCGACTTTCACACCTCCAAACACTCTCAAAATGTCGCTATATTCCCAACCTTAACCACACAATCCCTCCACTTCTTAACCGCTCTCAATTCAAAGCCCGATTCATCTTCATTTTAAGTTTTTTAAAAGTTTTTTTTTTTAATAAAAAACTGGTGGGTGGGCCTACGGGCCACCATAGATTTTAAGTTTAGATTTAAGTTTAGATTTAAGTTTAGATTTAAGTTTAGATTTTAGTGCACGCTTGTATTAAGCTAAATAAATAAATAAATAGGTCTTACGATATTATACAGGGTGCGTTTTGTGTTTATAAAATACAATTTAATAATTTATGTTTTATTGGAATATTTCTGTGGCAACAAGGAATAACAGCATAAGTCGACTTATGTCGAAAATGAGCTTTTGATACCATCCGATGCACAATAAGCCATTCCGTCTGTTATAATTTGTTCGTATTTTTATCTCAAACGGTTAAAAAATTACAGACAAAAGAAAAACGACATAAGTTAGTATCTACAGAGCTTGCAGATGGAAAAACAACATAAGTACAATTCTTTAGTTTTTATTTTCTACTTGTGGTTTTATTCCATAACATTTAATACATAACAGCAATAGGAATACTGTAAATATAAAATAGGAGAACAAAGACACATACTATGTACATTGGAGTAGGATGTAGGTGTGTGTGGGGATTTGGTAGTTGTTATTTTCTGTAGGCAAATATTTTCAAGGTGAGGTTTCAATACTTTTTTTTGGCGGTTAGAAGAAAATTGGGGATAGAAGAAAATTATTTCTGTGCATATTGTCGTCTGAGTTCTACCTTGTTCAAAAGAGCATTTTTGTCGAAATTTAGTTAGAAATGCAGTTTTTATAAATCAAACATGCTCTTTCGAATGGCGTACTCCATTTCTTTCTATCTCTTTTAGTTTTTAAGTTATGAAGAACTATTATGTTCAATAAACCACTTTATTAAACATTTGAGTTCGACTACAGCTAAACGGCTCGGCCGATTTTCTTCAAACTTGGTAGATATGGGTTTTAATTTTTCCCCCCGGATGTTTTTTTCTTTGGAATTTTTTTCGAAATTTCATAAATATTTTTTTTTCTCAAAAACTGTCCCACAGATTTAAAAAAAAAAAAACAAAAAATTTCATTTAGTTAAAGCTAGGCAGCATTGTATATATGTATATATGTACAATGAGCTAGGTAATGGTTAAAAAAAAAATTTACAAAAAATTGTTATTTTTGGTACCATTTTTTTTGTTTTCGATTTTCTCAAAAACTGTACGACGGATTTTGATCATTTTTTTTGCTAAAGGTCCCTAATAGTTTGAATATTATTGAAAAAATAATTTTTTGGATTTTTAAAAAAATTTTCAAAATTTTTTTTTTGAAAACTCAATCACCCCTATTACAGAATTCGGCGAATGAGCTAAAGTGACAGTTTCAATTCATTTCCAAACTTTTGCTATTACTGAATCCGACGAATGAAAGTTGAACGAATGTCGGTAACAATGCCTGCACCACTGACATTTCGTTCAACTTAAATGGTATTGCAGAATACGCAATCCATGCGCACTCCATACAATTTCTATCATTTTACATTCGCACCAATTTCGAGACGAATCTGAAGTGAATTTTTGATTAAACGAAAATAAACAATGGAGAGTACAAAAATGAAAGTCAAAAGCTTATCATACTGAATGCTAAAGTGTTTGTTTAACAAATTTTAATAGAAAAAGCGCAAATACCAACGCAACCAGAAAGTAAGAAATCTAAAAAAAAAAAAAAAAAGAGCACACGGTTGGTTTTGAACCGTTCCCCATCTTCGTACTAACCACTCTCAACGATGCTTGATTTGGTTGATCGAAAGCGATACTATTATCACAGCCTAGGCCAGTTGAATAAATGTTTGTAGCTGACAGTGTCGATACGAAAGTTCATAAATGATAAGGTAATTTTAGGAATCGACAATGTAGTTCATCCGACGAATTTCATAATTGAGTTTTACAGCGGATGCGAATCAAGTCAACTCACCGGGAGTAAAATTCTGCGAATTCTGTAATCGACATGAATATTTCCTCAAAACTATCTTCCAAGAACAAAAATTAAAATTCGTGTTGTTTTCTTAAAAATATAAGCTTTTATATACAAAAATTAATAAAAAGAAACAAATTTCAGCCTCGGAACAGTTTTCGAGAAAAATACGATTTTCGAAAACCCTTTTTTGAAAAAAATATCAAGTAACTTACGAAAAAAAAAATATTTTCACGCGTATACAAATTTTCCTTTTTCCAAAAAATGTTCATACTTTTTTGAAAATTTTAATATTATCAAAAGTCTTATATATTTATAATATATTTTTTTAATTTTTGGAAAAAAAGTCATTCTTTTTGGAAAATTCGATATCTCAAAAACCGGCGCAATGTTTTTTTCGAAATTTAATTTCCATTCCTACAGTAATAAAACTTAAAGCTAGCGCACGATTTGAGGAGATTTTACTTAAAAATAATATTTTTTTGTTCCACGCTTAAAATAGGTTTGAAGCGTTTTCGTTTAATACGTGCATTGAAAGGTGGCACTCCCTAGATCACGAATATGTAATTTTTAATTCTGTAGGATGAATAGTTTGGGAAGAAATCACGTTTGAAAATGTCAACTTTGAGGGGTCTACGAGGCTCCGTTTAGCCGCAAATCGCGTTTAAAGATAAAAATTCGTTTTTCGATACCATTTTTTCAAATTTTGACATTTGACAATTTTATCATTATCGAAATAGGGATTTTTTATAGAGATGCTTGCAATAAGTTTAAAAAACATTGCATCTCAAAGCTTTGAAATTTTTTTTTTTTTAATTTTTGGAAAAAAATTGTTTTTTTTTTTCTTGGAAAATTCGATATATCAAAAACGGCTCAATATTTTATTTCGAAACTTAATTTCATTCGTACAATAATACAAACTTAAGGTTGGCGTACCAAATTTTTTTTATTTTATTTTCACTTACAAAATTATGTAATTGCAAGTTTTGCATGTGGAAAAAATTTAATTCGAGATTTTGATCAAATTTGACTTTACGATGATAGAGAACAAAAAAAAAAATATTTTTTTATCTGAAAAAATTGTTTTTGAAAAATCAATGTCTTGAAAAAGTTTGAGCGATTAATTTTTGAAAATATTTCCTAGCATCTTTATTTTTAAATACGAGTAAGAGTATGTACTTAAAATTAATATCCCAATTTTTTTTCTAGAACAATTTTAAAGAAATTTCTTATATTCAAAATTAGTTTAATAATAAAAGGTTTTTAAAACTTTGTTTGCATAAATTCTTACTTTTTATATTTATATTAACAAAATAAAAAAAAAATTTATTTTAATGAATTAATAATTTCCAAATTTGATAAAAATTCGTAGACAAACATTAAAAGAAATGTTTGTTTGTTCAAAATTCGCAGGGCAAATATCTTATTTTGTACAAAATATATGGATAAAAACTATTTTTTGTAAAAAAAAGTTTATTTTTATTTTAAAAATTTTTCATGTGGGGTGCATCAATAATTTCTTAAAATTGACACCAAATTACTTTTTTTTAATTTTTCAAAAATTGCTTGTTATAAGCAATATGTAAATGCATACAAAATATTTTTTCTAAAACAGGTATCTGATCTTTTTTTAAATATTATGTCAATAATAATTTTATTCTATTTTTTTTAATTAATTTAAGTTTTCTAAAATTATTTTTTTCTCGAAAAACTTATTTGATTTTTTTTCAAAATAGCTTTATGTGAATATTTATGAATTTCTGAAATTGTTTATTATACACATAAAAAGTATTAAAAATTTTCTATATTTTTGCAAACAAAGTTTATATGAATAAATTTTAAAAACGGGTCTATACCTATATCAATTTTTTTATATTTAATTATATAAATACGAGTACCTATCAACGCATAACAATAATTTTTCGTTATTGTACCTAATCAAAATTATTATTTTAATTTCATACAATTTTCTATGGGTATGTACCTACATACTATGCAAAAGCTATTTTCTTTAATAAAAATATAGGTACGTACCTATAAGATTTTCTTAAAGAAATAGTTTTCTAACTGTGTATGTACATATACAAAATAACAAAATACAATTGCGACTATCTAACTACCCACTGCATATAATTATTATAAAATTATTATTATAAAATTATTTTGGTTACCATAACGAAATAAAGCCAATTTGAAATTATTTAGTTTTCAAAAACGAAATAAAACCGTTTGAGTTTATTAAGTTCAAATTCCTCTAGATCTTATTACAAAGTCGATAAAATGGCAACCTCGGTAATTAATCGTATCAGAATTTAAACAAACCAGATTGCATGAGTAATAAAACAAAATTCACAAAAACTCTCATACACTCTCAATACTTTTTGCTCGCGCCTGGGATATACAACTTTATATACCTACCTACAATTGATTCTGACAGCAAAAAGAAACGCAGATAAGATTTTCTCCCTTACCCTCTTTATTGTTGTCAGAATAAATATACGAGTATCACTACCGCATCTCTTCTTTTGCTTATATTTTCTCCTTCCACGTCAACTCTGCAGCAGCGTTACCACTTCCGGAAAAAAAGTCGAAGTAGATTTGAAGAAAAAAGTGAAGTAAATTGAGAAAAATCGAAGTAGATTTCAAAATGACTTTTTTTGCATTCAGAAAAAAATTGGACTCAAGATTTTCATAAGTTAATACAAAACGAAAAAGTATTGATTCAGTCTGTCTGTAGGTCTGTTACTCAACCTGCCGTCTAGAGGAGAAATTATGTATTTGTACTTGTGTTGAAGCTCAAAATTTTGTATGGAAGTTCTGGGCTTACATACTACCTAAAGTGAAAATAGAAAAAATGAAGTAGTTTTGGGCTTTTTCTGTAAAATTGAAGTAGGTTGAAACGGAGATTTTTAAAAGGAAGTAGGTTTCAGTATTTTGCTGATGGTGCGAAGTAGGAAGTAGATTTTAAAATATTTTGAAGAAAAGAAGTAGATCTACTTCAAATGAAGTAAAGTGGTACCACTGCTCTGCAGTGCTTAACATAGCCACACTTACGATTCTGCGGCACAATAAGTTAACTTTTTTTCGTGTTCCATGAGAGTACGAGTACTATTAAAATTTATATACAAAGTTTAAAGCTAAGTAAAAGTCATAAGACATAAGTCATATTTTTATCAAAATTTGCTGTAAAAATTGCTTTGATACACAATTCGATTAAGACTTTTGGGGAGCCTTAGCATAAAGAAACTGATCGAAAGCGGTTGTACCGATTATGAGAAAATCAAAAACAAAAAACATGGTTCCAGGGGAGTACCATTAATAACAATTTTTCGTAAAAATTTTTCAACCATTATCCAGTTTTACCTAAATGAATTTTTTTTTGTATTTTTTTTTTAAATCTATCGAGCAGTTTTTGTTATGATTTTTTTGTTTTGTTTTTGCTTTCTTTTTTACCTTGAAATTGAGTGTTCGTTTCCTAAACTTTTTTTACTATGATATTGTTTCGAAAATCATTCGCATTCCCTTCCCTTTAAGGGATGAAATTTCTTACTCCAAAAATAATTAAACTATAGCACCTACGCCAATATGTATATGTACATATATCGCAAGTCAAAAAATGTGTAAGATTTCCTTATTTTTAATTTGGTGTGAGTTTTAAGCGTTTCTTAATATTTAATTTAAAAATTAAAAAAGAAATAAAATGTATGTTTTATACCTAAAAAATAATATTTTGAACATTTTTATCTGCAATATTATTTAATCTTAAAAAGACCCAGCATGTAGACATTTCTATCGACATCACTTTAGCCGTTAACGAGAGAGTCTAAAATAAAATAGACAGTTCTATGGTGGGTACCTTTGCCAAAAAAGTCATTAAACAGTATGTAAGCCAATTTGAAAAAAGAACATCACACGCGGACAGTTTGCATGACTTAACAATGTTGGTCTATTAGATTTGTTAAAATGATTAGTTAAAAAAAAAATGATTGAAGTGATCACGAAGCCTTTGATTAGAATCAGCCATTTAAATCAATTATACTATGCTTCGAAAAATCGTTCGCAATAAAATTTGTATAAACTTTCGATTGCTCGAGGCAATAACAATGAAGTCTCCAAACATTACATTAACATTAATTTTCTTTGCCCTGATTTTTGAAATATTCATACAAATTAATGCAAAGGTAAGTTGAGTTTTTGGCAAGTGGAACTTCAATGAAACATAAAATTTTCTGTTATTATTCAAGCCTGGCTACTTTTTAACTATAACACACTGCGCATGCACTGCTAACCCAGCCTATGCAGACCCACCAACTTGTTATTTCAATGCAAGCTCATATCCTTCTCAAATAACTGTTGACATACAGATGCATCGTGCAGTGAAGTTACAGAATTACGAAATGATTATCGATATTACTGTAAAAAAAAGAAAACGAAGAATTCTCCGCCGGAAAAGTAGTTTGTGTGCATTTTTTGAAGGACGTGTGGCTTCAATAATAAAAATTATAAAAGGGTATCTAGATGAATTTGGTGAAGTACCAAAGTCATGCCCAATTAGTAAGGTAAGTCATTAATCGAAAAAAGGCAAAGTATCAAAATATTTAATTTATTATTTTTTTTTTGTTATAGAATTTTCGATATTATTACAAGGACATGGCTTTTGACACAAGTAAACTGCCTCCTGTTATGCCTGAAGCTGAATTCCATTTGACTACAAACAATACGGAAGGCAATAATTTCATATTTTTTGTCGAAGTGAAAGGGAGTTTTAAACCAAATTTTGAATAGTAAATAAATAAGCACAGTTTCTGTGGTTTCTAGCGGCTCAGGTACCTTGGGAGATTTGGAGTATGGAGAACTCTCTCCAAAACACAATAATTGTATGTTTCTTTAAATTGTTTGTTTTTGCATGTTAATAAAAATTGTTGATCTTAAGATTTTGACGAAACTGACGTTGTGGACATTTTAGGTGATTTCTGCAAGAATGAAGTTACATAAAAAAAATCAAAACATTTGGAAATATTTTTTCATATTAACCATCAAAATTAAAGAAATATAAACAGAAGATTGCGAATATTGGCTCTTAGAACAGAAGCTATAAGAGACATAACTCGTAATTTTGCAATTTTGATTAATCAACGACTCAACTTGAAATTTCGAGAAACGACGAGGATTCTTTCTGCCCTGTCATGCCATTCATTTTCTTGATGTAAGTAAAATTCTTAATTTTCTACTAAATGAGAACGAAATTCTTCAATTACCTTATGATTAACTGACATTTCTTTTAATCAAACTGTGTATGAAGTTTTAAACATTGAAATAAACAAAGAAAGATTCTCGCACTGTGCTCACTTCAAGAGCAGTCAAAATCTCTTTAGTTCAGGAGAAATATAAAAACAAGTTTAATTTCACCAACGCTTTCAGTTTTTATTTGAAAACATTTTATACAATAATACAAAATGAGAATCGACAAGAACGAATCAACTAATTTGATAAATCATACAAAATAAAAAAAAAAACTAGTCAACAAAGAAAACAAAAATTACTAAATCAACGAATATCTTATAAAAATATTAGTTTTTAGAAAATGAGAATATCTTGGAACTCATATTATATTAAAAACATAACTACCAATAAGCTCAAAAACAAATATGTATCTATAAATAATACAAAAAAGAACATTTTCATTGCATGGATCTCGAAAATCTTATGGCAGAATTTCTGGATTCAAAACTTCAGTGTTCCGGATTTTGGGATTTAATATTTTGCAATTCATGGTTTTTGAATTCGGTATTTTGGCCATTTGAAATTTCGTCCACTGCCAACGGAAAATATTCGTTGTAGGTCTTACGATATTATACAGGGTGCGTTTTGTGTTTATCAAATACAATTTAATAATTTATGTTTTATTGGAATAAAATAAATCTTTATATATATAATTCTTCTGTGAGTGTGTATGTCACTGAACTTCTCTTAAACGACTGGACCGATTTTGATGAAATTTTTTGTGTGTGTTCAAGGGGATCTGAGAATGGTTTAGATTCACAATCTTTATATATATAATTCTTCTGTGAGTGTGTATGTCACTGAACTTCTCTTAAACGACTGGACCGATTTTGATGAAATTTTTTGTGTGTGTTCAAGGGGATCTGAGAATGGTTTAGATTCACAATCTTTATATATATAATTCTTCTGTGAGTGTGTATGTCACTGAACTTCTCTTAAACAACTGGACCGATTTTGATGAAATTTTTTGTGTGTGTTCAAGGGGATCTGAGAATGGTTTAGATTCACAATCTTTATATATATAATTCTTCTGTGAGTGTGTATGTCACTGAACTTCTCTTAAACGACTGGACCGATTTTGATGAAATTTTTTGTGTGTGTTCAAGGGGATCTGAGAATGGTTATTGATTGTAAATAAAGTATTGTCGTGTTTGGGCATAACACCACCCAATCGTCCTATGCGCGATACATTTAACCATGACTTGCGAAGAGAACAAGAATACGGTACTGAAGTATTGGCCGAAACAGTTCGTTCAAACGTTCCGCAATTGAATGAACAGCAAAGAATTGCGTATGATACTTCGATTGAAGCTGTGAACAGTAGATCTGGTGGAATTTACTTCTTTGATGCTCCCGGGAAACTGGAAAAACGTTTCTAATTTCATTGCTGTTGGCAAAGATCAGATCGCAAAATGAAGTAGCCCTAGCATTGGCTTCATCTGGAATAGCTGCAACATTGTTAGAAGGTGGAAGGTGCACATTCTACCTTGAAATTTCCACTAAACATCCAAATCAACGAAGCTCCAGTTTGCAACATCGCCAAAAATAGCGCAATGGCGAAGATTCTACAGATACGCAAATTGATCGTTTGAAATGAATGTACGATGTACAAGAAATCATTCGAGGCACTTGACAGAACGTTAAAAGATCTTCGTGACAGCCAAAACATTTTTGGTGGAGCCATGATTCGAATGTCAAGTGATTTTCGTCAGACTCTTCCAATTATTCCCCGATCAACTGTTGCTGACGAACTAAACGCATGCTTAAAATTCTCTAATTTGTGGCAATATGTAAGTACACTCCTATTAACAACTCACAAGCGAGTATTTTTGCAACAAGATCAAACTGCTATTATGTTTTCGAAGCAATTTTTAGATATTGAAAATGGTAAAGTCACAGTTGATACCTCAACCGGATTAATTATACTACTCAAGGATTTTTGTCACTTCGTCGATTCAAAAAAGTAGCTTATTCGGCGTGTTTTTACGGACATAGAAAAACGGCTCAGAAACCATAATTGACTGAGTGAACGAGCAATATTGGCGACCATAAGCAAAGATGTCGAAGTTTTCAACGTAACAATTCAAAATTTTCTTCCCGGAGAGTTGTTATCTTATAAATCAGTTGACACAGTTACAAACCAGGATGATGTAGGCAACTTTTTCACAGAGTTTTTAAATTCTCTGAATTTGCCTGGATTACCACCTCAGAATTTACAATTAAAAGTAGGATCAGTTTTGATTATTCTGCCTAACATTAATCAACCTCGACTGTGCAATGGTACGAGACTGGCTGGAAAAAACCTAATGAATAACGTCATCGAGGCCAATATCATCAAGGGAAAATACAAACGAGAGGCCGTCTCCATCCCGCGTATACCGATAATTCCAACGGATTTGCCATTTTTTCGTCCGTTTGGCCTTTGCGATGACAAGGCCAGTGTTTTAAAGTTTACGGAATCAACTTGAAGTTTCCCTGTTTCGCGCATGGGCAATTATAAGTTGCGAGTTTGCGAGTCGGAAAACTATCTTCTTATATATTTACGCACCGCAAAATAAGACAAAAAATATAGTACATCAGAAAGTCTTAAATTGATTAATTGAATAACTGTGTTGTATTTAATGTATGTAGATAAAAATTTTGTATTAAGTTTTGACCACATTTCCCAAAAATATATGAAGGTGATACGAAGTTTACCGGGTCATCTAGTTTAAATATAAAATCTGATGCTAAAAGACAATTGCGAACTACAACCATGAGTCAACGAATACCTATATCTAAGGTCAATGTCCAATCTTTGAAATCGCAAAAAAAATCTACTTTTTCTTCTCCTTTGCATGGCGTGGTGCCTCATATTAAGAGTAGGATTGGGTCTTCGCTTTCGTCCTCTACATCCCCATCTCCATCTGTTTCATCGAAACTCTCGCCCTCTGCATCCCCATCTCTATCTATTTTGTCGAAGAGCAATTTTAATAAAAATCAACACACTAAACAACAACAAAACCAACTATTAATTTCGTCTTCTTCGAACCTTTCTTACTCTGCTGCACTTCAACAACAACTAGTGCAGACAAAGGTAAATTTGGAAACGAAAGACGAAAGGGCTGGCACAGATTTGACCTTAGATGAGAATTTGCCTGCTCGTGTTGAAACTAATATTATGGCAAATATTGAAGCTGGTGGAGAGGTCAGAGTCGAGAAAATCATTAATAGTGATCTCCCAGAGAAATTAAATTCTCTCTCTGGTAATATTCCGCTTGTTAGTGTGGGAGTTTCTGATTTAAATAAAGAGATCGGTACTGATTTAATTAAAGAGATTGATAGTGTTGATAATACTAAAAAAATGGGCAGAGTTACCAAGTCCGTCAATAGGCGTTTTTCTTTTTTAGTTCAGTATAGAGCTCCGAACAGAGTCCGAGCATGTCGAGCATGTTCCGAACATCCTCTGAACCAAGCGTGCTCTGAGCGCTCTGAGTATTTTTTGAAACACAGCTTGTAACGAAGCGTTACACTTTTCTCCTACTGCCCGAAAACCTCCCAACTACCGCCGCCGCATACCGGATCACTACATTAAAATGCCCGCTTGAAACCTCATATAATTTACCGAACCGATGCTATCTTCAATTTTAAATCAACCAACGTACCAACCTCCCGAACCCTGGGTTGCCGTCGCTTTACATATCACACCGCTTTGCCGCACCATACTACCAAGCCGTCTTACCAAAAGCAAATTGTCATATATTTATGCTATGCCACCGAACCCTGGGTTGTTTTCTACTTCATACCGAACCCCGAGAGCATTTAACTACCTACATCCATATAAGGAGTGATGACAACCAGATGTCTGGTAAGATGTATGCATGTATGACGTTGTTGGTAGTTTGTTTATTTCTTTCAATTCACACTGCCTTTTGACTGAAATATTAATAAGGAGATGTGAATAAGCAATACAAATTCGTCTTCTACCTTTGCCTGATGCTTTGTACCAATCAAGTGTACATAAAGGGAGAAAACCAAGCTAAAAAAAAATTAATTCGGGAACCGAATAAATTAATTAGCAAGTAAGAACACACTGCTGGGTACGAAGTGTACTAGATAGTAGTTCCGAAAAACATTTTGGGTTCTGAACCCCTACCTGCCGCTTAACCTGACCTGTTCCCTGACCTGTTCCCCACGTTTATTTCTGCGCTCCACTTCTTCTAAGTGTAGCGTAGACAAGGCTTGGCCTAAACCGATTTTTCTTCTAGTCGTTTGCTAGAAGCAGGGCCGTATCCCCACCGATTCTTTCTGTGGCTACCCTTCTTCAAAGAGTACCACAGACACGCTTGTTGTCGCGAACAAAGCACCGATTATTCTTCTAGTTTGCTGCTAGGAGCAAGAAGGTATTTGTACCTGTTTATTTCTACGCTCCCCTTCTTCTAAGTGTAGCGTAGACAAGGCTTGACCTAAACCGATTTTTCTTCTAGTCTTTTGCTGGAAGCAGGGCCGTATCCCCACCGATTCTTTCTGTGGCTACCCTTCTTCAAAGAGTACCACAGACACGCTTGTTGTCGCGAACAAAGCACCGATTATTCTTCTAGTTTGCTGCTAGAAGCAGGGCCGTCATCCCAAATGATTATTTCTGTGGCTACCCTTCTTCAAAGAGTAACACAGACAGCCGCGAACGAAGCCCCGACTTTTCCTCCGGTCTTTTGCTGGATGCATTATTAAACCGTAAAGCCGTATATGAAATAATATGTTAGTTATAATAAGAATATTTGTTATTAAATTATATGAAATACTTTGTTAATTAAATAAGAAGAAGTAACTAAAAAAATTGAAAACGCTGTAACCGAATTTGTAAATGAATAAAGATTGAATTGATTTGGAGTTTGGAAACTTCTACCCAAGTTCTTTGCTTTCTTTGGGACAAATCCTGGACACCGACGAGCCTACCTCAGCCTCGAAATAAAAAAGCATCACAAGCTGTCGACATTTTTTTTTTAAATTTCCATCTGTCAAATGCCTGTGTTAAGCATTGTACTCTGTCTGCTTAGTTATTTTATTCTGAGCTTATAGAGCGCACTCTGAACACGCTCAGAACGAAAAAAGAAATACATTTACGAAGCTCTGAACGCTCTGAACTAAAAAAGAAACAAAATTTATTTTTTGACAACTCAGGCTCTGTTCTGAACTAAAAAAGAAAAACGCCTAATAACCAGTTTTAAAGTTAAAACATCAACTGAAGACATCACTTCTTACATTTCTGCGAAAATTGGTTCTAATGCATCGCATTTTCCATGTTATACGAGGGCGGGTCAATAAGTCCGTGACTTATTTTCTGACCTCTTTACTGAAACAGCAACACTGCTCCTGTCAACAGGCATCTGTCAGTTGACTCCTGTCAAAATTTAAACTTGCTGCGTCAGTTAGTTTGTGTTTGACAGCTATTTTTATCAGACTACTCGCTAATTTGAGGAGAAAATGGAAAAAAGTGAATTTCGTGTGCTTATTAAGCATTATTTCTTACCGAGACCAAGGCTAAGCTTGATAAATACTATGGGGACTCTGCACCATCGATTTCAATGGTAAAAAAGTGGTTTACTGAATTTCGTTGTGGCCGTACAAGCACTGAAGATGCCGAACATCCTGGACGCCCAGTTGAGGTCTCTACACCCGAAACAATCGAAAAAATTCACGATATGGTGTTGGCCGACCGAAGATTGAAAGTGCGAGAGATTGTGGAAGCCGTAGGGATATCGCATCGCTCAGTGGTTTCAATTTTGAATGATCACTTGGGCATGAGAAAGCTTTCCGCAAGATGGGTGCCGCGTTTGCTCACAGTCGACCACAAACGCAATCGTGTAACAACTTCACAGGAAGGTTTGGCGTTGTTTAATCGCAATATGGAGGAGTTTTTGCTCCGTTTTGTAACCGTGGACGAAACATGGATCCATCACAACACACCAGAGACCAAACAACAGTCAAAACAGTGGGTTTCTAAGAGTGAATCGGCGCCAAAGAAGGCCAAGGTGGGTTTGTCAGCCAATAAAGTTATGGCGACTGTTTTTTGGGATGCACGCGGGATAATCCACATTGACTACCTTCAAAAGGGAAGAACAATCAATGGGGAATATTATGCCAACTTATTGGACCGATTCAATGACGATTTGACAAAAAAAACCGACCTCATCTGGCCAAGAAAAAGTTCTTTTCCACCAAGATAATGCAAGGGTGCACACATGTGCATTTGCCATGGCAAAAATCCATGAATTGCTCCCTTATCCACCCTATTCTCCAGATTTCGCTCCGAGCGACTACTTCTTGTTCCCAAAACTGAAGAAATGGCTTGGTGGAAAAAGATTTGACTCCAATGATGAAGTCATCTCGCAAACAAAGGCCTATTTTGAGGACCTCGACAAATCATTTTTTTTGGAAGGGATAAAAAAATTGGAGAGGCGTTGGACAAAGTGTATAGAGCTCAAGGGAGACTACGTTGAAAAATAAAATTATTTTTTTTATCAAAAAATCTGTGTTTTATTTCAAAAGTCACAGACTTATTGACCCGCCCTCGTAAGTTGGTTAAGCGAACACAAGATCACCATACAGTTGAAGATGTAAAGCTTAAATTTGTTAATTTTAAAATTGGAATTCCTTTGGATTATGCAAATAGGATCTACAGTTCCGAATTTTTGCCAAGAGGTGTGAGAATTCGCCCATTTAATCATAGACCAAAAAACAAGGAACCTCCGCAAGATCAATTGGCAAAAAACGACAACTCTTCTCTGATAACAATGTAATGATACCTACTGTTGCTATGAAAAATTATTTTGTTGATTTCGCAAATGATGATGCTGTGTTGTATGGTGCTGCTGTTGATGTTGCTGGTGTTAATGTTACTGATGAAGATGCCTTCGTGGGTATAGAGATTTATCTTGATGCTGTTATTGATAATGATAACTCTATGCATTATGCTGCTGATGATTATGTAATTTGGAAGATGTCTTTGCTTTTTTTCTTCATGTAATGGAGGACGTTTTCTCTCGATCTGGTTTAATAAACGTTTAACTAATTAAAAAAGTGAAATGAAACGGATGTATAGAAAGAGTTTGTATGACTCATCCTTTCATGCAACTTTTTCTCGTTTGAGAAAGGAATATGAATTTTTAAAAAGATTTCTATATCGTCAGCATATTTTATCCGTAGAATCTAAAATAAAAAACAACCCTAAGGCTTTTTGGACCTTTCTGAATACTAAAAGAAAATCAATCGGTATTCCTCCTACTATGAAGTACAAAGACGATATAAGTAGTGACCTAAAAAGTATTTGTAATATGTTCGCGAATTTCTTTCAATTTAACTATGTCGCCGAACCAAAGTCTAATTTAGAATCTATTCGTGATAACACTTTTATTAATTTGGGAAGTCTTTATATCTCTGAGGATGGCATATTAAGTGAACTATCATCTCTTGATAATTCTCATACTCTTCCACCTGACAATATTCCTGCCTTATTTGTTAAAAAGTGTAAAAATAATTTGATTATACCGCTTCATAGAATGTTTAATCTTTCGTTGTCTAAAGGTTTATTTTTGGATTGCTGGAAGTATTCCTTCATCACGCCAATTCATAAATCTGGCTCTAAGCAGAATATTGAAAATTATAGGCCTATAGCAAAATTACAATTGGTCCCTAAAGTTTTTGAAGCAATTGTGAAGCGAAAACTATACAGTCTTACTCGGTCTTTTATATCTGAGGATCAACATGGATTTGTTAGCGGTAGATCTACAGTAACAAATTTAGCAATTTTCACTGACTTTTGCCTTAACAGTATGGAACAGCACTTTCAAGTGGATGCTATCTACACTGATTTTGCTAAAGCTTTTGATCGGGTTCAGTTTCATATTTTAGAGCGAAAGCTAGTAAGTTTTGGTTTTCACTCTGCCCTACTTAGCTGGATAATGAGTTACTTAAAAAACCGTAAGCAGTATGTTAAATTAGGTTCGCATTTCTCGAAAGCTATTTTGAATCACTCAGGAGTTCCACAAGGAAGCCACTTAGGTCCTCTCTTTTTCCTTTTTTTTATAAATGATTTACCAGATTTTATTTTGGACTCAGAAGGAATACTTTTTGCAGATGATTTTAAATTGTATAGGCAAATTAAATCAGTAACGGACTGCATGAAACTTCAACAAGATATTGACAGACTTACGGATTGGTGTGTTGTTAACTGTTTACATCTTAATATTCGTAAATGCTCTATTATGACTTTTACTAGATCTAAAAATCTAATTATATTCGATTATAAAATATCACATAACGATCTTACTCGGGTCTGGGAGTTATTTTCGATGCCCAATTGGGTTTTGCGCTGCATGTTGATTTTTTAATCTCGAAAGCGAATGCTATGCTTGGTTTTCTTTTTAGAAATTCCAAAGAATTTAGTGACCCTTACACTCTGAAATGTCTTTTTGTCTCTTTGGTTCGGTCTAATCTTGAATATTGCTCTATAATATGGTCACCTTATTATAACAGAGGGTCTTTACGGGTTGAACGTATTCAGAAAAGGTTCACAAGGTATGCTTTGCGTAAGACTTTCCTGCATTCTGACATGCCGACTTATAACATCAGATGCCAATTAATTCAGCTAAAACCTCTGCATAGCAGAAGAGTATATTATTTTGCAATGTTTGCCAGGGACATTATTTGCAGCCACATTGACAGTCCAAAACTGTTGTCGTTATTTAATATATATGCGCCTGTACGTTCCTTTCGTCTTAGAGAGAACGACTTCTTTTATATCCGAAGACATGTAACTAATTAGTAATTATGGTTTGAACAACCCTATATGTAATGCGGCTTCCTGTTTCAATCAATTTGAAGATATATTAGAATTTCATTTAAGTCGAAATGAATGTAAAGTCACTTTTAAATAATATTAATTAACTAGATTTAAGTTTAGTCTCTAAGATATTCTAAGAAAGTCAAATGTACTTGTTAGAGTCAAATAAATAAATATTTCTGTGGCAACAAGGAATAACAGCATAAGTCGACTTATGTCGAAAATGAGCTTTTGATACCATCCGATGCACAATAAGCCATTCCGTCTGTTATATTTTGTTCGTATTTTTATCTCAAACGGTTAAAAAATTACAGACAAAAGAAAAACGACATAAGTTAGTATCTACAGAGCTTGCAGATGGAAAAACAACATAAGTAACAATTCTTTAGTTTTTATTTTCTACTTGTGGTTTTAATCCATAACATTTAATACATAACAGCAATAGAAATACTGTATATATAAAATAGGAGAACAAAGACACATACTATGTACATTGGAGTAGGATGTAGGTGTGTGTGAGGATTTGGTAGTTGTTATTTTCTGTAGGCAAATATTTTCAAGGCGAGGTTTCAATAATTTTTTTGGCGGTTACGTATTTTTTTGGGGATAGAAGAAAATTTATTATTTCTGTGCATATTGTCGTCTGAGTTACATATATCTTGTTCAAAAGTGCATTTTTGGCGAAATTTAGTAAGAAATGCAGTTTTTATAAATCAAACATGCTCTTTCGAATGGCGTACTCCATTTCTTTCTATCTCTTTTAGTTTTTAAGTTATGAAGAACTATTATGTTCAATAAACCACTTTATTAAACATTTGAGTTCGACTGCAGCTAAACGGCTCGGCCGATTTTCTTCAAACTTGGTAGATATGGGTTTTAATTTTTCCCCCCGGATGTTTTTTTCTTTGGAATTTTTTTCGAAATTTCATAAATATTTTTTTTTTCTCAAAAACTGTCCCACAGATTTAAAAAAAAAAAATTTCATTTAGTTAAAGCTAGGCATTGTATATATGTATATACAATGAGCTAGGTAATGGTTGAAAAAAATTTTACAAAAAATTGTTATTTTTGGTACCATTTTTATTGTTTTCGATTTTCTCAAAAACTGTACGACGGATTTTGATCATTTTTTTTGCTAAAGGTCCCTACTAGTTTGAATATTATTGTGTATTCAAATTTTCAAAAAATAATTTTTTGGATTTTTAAAAAAATTTTCAAAATTTTTTTTTTTGAAAACTCAATATTTCCTCAAAACTATCTTCCAAGAACAAAAATTAAAATTCGTGTTGTTTTCTTAAAAATATAAGCTTTTATATACAAAAATTAATAAAAAGAAACAAATTTCAGCCTCGGAACAGTTTTCGAGAAAAATACGATTTTCGAAAACCCTTTTTTGAAAAAATATCAAGTAACTTACGAAGAAAAAATATTTTCACGCGTATACAAATTTTCCTTTTTCCAAAAAATGTTCATACTTTTTTGAAAATTTTAATATTATCAAAAGTCTTATATATTTATAATATATTTTTTTAATTTTTGGAAAAAAAGTCATTCTTTTTGGAAAATTCGATATCTCAAAAACCGGCACAATGTTTTTTTCGAAATTTAATTTCCATTCCTACAGTAATAAAACTTAAAGCTAGCGCACGATTTGAGGAGATTTTACTTAAAAACAATATTTTTTTGTTCCACGCTTAAAATAGGTTTTAAGCGTTTTCGTTTAATACGTGCATTGAAAGGTGGCACTCTCTAGATCACGAATAGGTATGTAATTTTTAATTCTTTAGGATGAATAGTTTGGCCAGAAATCACGTTTGAAAATGTCAACTTTGAGGGGTCTACGAGGCTCCGTTTAGCCGCAAATCGCGTTTAAAGATAAAAATTCGTTTTTCGATACCATTTTTTCAAATTTTGACATTTGACAATTTTATCATTATCGAAATAGGGATATTTTATAGAGATGCTTGCAATAAGTTTAAAAACATTGCATCTCAAAGCTTTGAACATTTTTTTTTTTAATTTTTGGAAAAAAATTGTTTTTTTTTTCTTGGAAAATTCGATATCTCAAAAACGGCTCAATATTTTATTTCGAAACTTAATTTCATTCGTACAATAATAAAAACTTAAGGTTGGCGTACCAAATTTTTTTTATTTTATTTTCACTTACAAAATTATGTAATTGCAAGTTTTGCATGTGGAAAAAATTTAACTCGAGATTTTGATCAAATTTGACTTTACGATGATAGAGAACACGAAAAAAAATTTTTTTATCTGAAAAAATTGTTTTTGAAAAATCAATGTCTTGAAAAAGTTTGAGCGATTAATTTTTGAAAATATTTCCTAGAATCTTTATTTTTGAATACGAGTAAGAGTATGTACTTAAAATTAATATCCCAATTTTTTTTCTAGAACAATTTTAACCCTAGTTTACGGATTGGGGTTCGCGCGAACCCCAGCGCATGCTTGAATGCTTTTAACTTTTTTTTAAATCATGTTTTTGACCTGGGATGAAAACTCAGTGAACAAAATTGATTTTTCCTTACGTTTTTTGTCTTTTTTTCATCAAAGTGATTTTAGATATTTTTCTGGAATTTATTTCTGAAAAAAAGTCATAAACCAAACTTAGGGTTCGTGCGAACCCCAAGACTTAAAATGGGAAAACGAATATTTTAACAAAACACATAAATGTATACTTTATTTAAATATGAATAATAATAGATAGTGATTTACAAAATGAAGATTATGAGTCATGAGTATTAGAAAAACCCTCAATCAATCTGGAATCTGCGGTAGTTCTGGAAGGCATTTGACACAGACAGTGTCACAGACAACAGTTTTTTCCACAAACATCACATGCGGTTTTGCTCTTCCTGTCCTCTGCTCTTGGACAAATGTGACACCTGGTCTGGAAATAAAAGATCTTCTAGAAATAAAATATTGGATTCACTTTATAAAATACCTGTTTACGAGGAAGTCTCCCGCCAACTACTCGAAAAACTGGCAAATTTCTTCCCATAATGCGAAGCGCATCCAAGCTAGATCTAGAGATTGTATTTTGTACCGATGGGTGTGAATGGTCATCTAGTTCAAGTTCCATAAGCTCCTCTGCCAGCTCAATTAGTTTGTCGTTTCTAAATAATTTTGTATTCTTTGTTGGTGGATTGAAATGCCGAAAAATAATGACTGTGGCTAAGGCTGCAACATCTAATAAATTGTAAAATACAACCATGAGCCAGCGATTAGTTTGGCGTGAACAGGAATAAATTGACACCATTTGGTCGAAAACATCGACTCCATCTTTTGTCCGGTTGTAATCGAGTATCATTTCCGGCTTGTTATGACAGCCTGAAATAGCCTTTTCAAGATTGTACTGTGCTGATAGTAAAACGACTTGTTTATTTGGTTTTGGAACATAAGATACCAATGCGATTCTCTGCGAAAATCCAAAAATCGATGAATGAAGTGGACGGTACTGTTTCTTTTTGAAGTAAAACTTCTTTTCCGGCGTTGGGAGTGAAAAATTTTCTATGCAGCTGTCAGTGACATGTCAAAACGACACGTTATCAGTCAAAGACGGCGACATGTTTTTAGAATACAAAATGTTTGTACGTTTATAAGCTTCACTCGAGGGAAAAGAAGTTTTACTTCTACCGCGCATAGGTCAATACACACAACCTTTTTTTATTTATTTTGAAGGGTTCGTTATTTTTATCTAAAAGCTCTTTGACAACAAATGGCTTTGGGACATCTCTTTTATTCTTTCGGATTGAATTATACACTGAAATATAAAAACAATATAAAGTTGTACAAATATGTATTTATAATAAAACTTAAAATTATAATTTTACAACTTACTTTTTGGTAACTTTAAATTACTTTTCTCACTATTTTCAACAATTTTTAGTAAATTTTGGCAAAACCAAACACGTGTTCTCATAATAAGACAGCGCTACTGTCAACTTAATCAATTACAATATAGACAATGAATCAATTTGTGAATAATAAACAATTAGATGTGAATAAAAACTTTGGGGTTCGCGCGAACCCCAAGATTATTTATTGCATTATTTTGCGTGCTGTAAACTAGGGTTAAAGAAATTTCTTATATTCAAAATTAGTTTAATAATAAAAGGTTTTTAAAACTTTGTTTGCATAAATTCTTACTTTTTATATTTATATTAACAAAATAAAAAAAAAAAAATTTTATTTTAATGAATTAATAATTTCCAAATTTGATAAAAATTCGTAGACAAACATTAAAAGAAATGTTTGTTTGTTCAAAATTCGAAGGGCAAATATCTTATTTTGTACAAAATATATGGATAAAAACTATTTTTTGTAAAAAAAAGTTTATTTTTATTTTAAAAATTTTTCATGTGGGGTGCATCAATAATTACTTAAAATTGACACCAAATTCCTTTTTTTTAATTTTTCAAAAATTGCTTATAAGCAATATGTAAATGCATACAAAATATTTTTTCTAAAACAGGTATCTGATTTTTTTTTAAATATTATGTCAATAATAATTTTATTCTATTTTTTTTTAATTAATTTAAGTTTTCTAAAATTATTTTTTTCTCGAAAAACTTATTTGATTTTTTTTCAAAATAGCTTTATGTGAATATTTATGAATTTCTGAAATTGTTTATTATACACATAAAAAGTATTAAAAATTTTCTACATTTTTCTACATAAATTTTAAAAACTGGTCTATACCTATATCAATTTTTTTTATATTTAATTATATAAATACGAGTAGGTACCTATCAACGCATAACAATAATTTTTCGTTATTGTACCTAATCAAAATTATTATTTTAATTTCATACAAGTTTCTATGGGTATGTACCTACATACTATGCAAAAGCTATTTTCTTTAATAAAAATATAGGTACGTACCTATAAGATTTTCTTAAAGAAATAGTTTTCTAACTGTGTATGTACATATACAAAATACAATTGCGACTATCTAACTACCCACTGCATATAATTATTATAAAATTATTATTATAAAATTATTTTGGTTACCATAACGAAATAAAGCCAATTTGAAATTATTTAGTTTTCAAAAATGAAATAAAACCGTTTGAGTTTATTAAGTTCAAATTCCTCTAGATCTTATTACAAAGTCGATAAAATGGCAACCTCGGTAATTAATCGTATCAGAATTTAAACAAACCAGATTGCATGAGTAATAAAACAAAATTCACAAAAACTCTCATACACTCTCAATACTTTTTGCTCGCGCCTGGCATATACAGAGGCATATTTAAGGATTTGGCGCCACGGGCTGATAAATTTTGACGCCCTTTAGAACAATGAAAATAAAGTAATAAAAAATAATAATAAAAAAACACAAAATGCATAATATTTGATGTTTTCAAATTTCTTTTTGTGTGTATATTCATTACGAAATTCATTAAGAATAGATTCGTTATCTAAATTTTGTGTCAGTTCAGCTTCTATATTTAATAAAGCTAAGCTATTAAGGCGCTAATGCGAGACCATAAATAGGTTTTTATTCGTTTCAATACGGAAAACGATCTTTCTGCACTACAATTCGTCACTGTAGTAGAGCTGTGTCAATCAGGATCGATTCGATTTTTTCGATCCGATCATCGAAAAGTATTGATGATCGAAATCACAAATTTTCATTTTAATCGATCACAATCTCAATCATTTAGATAATTCTCGTTTGTCGATTTTCTATTTCAATCTCAATCATTTCAATGAGTCTCGATCTTTAATATCACTTAACTCGATTAACTATGATTTATTCGATTTGATTTGGTGTTATTTGAGATATCAGGAGTGGAATCACGTAAGATGATAGTTGATTGTCATTTTGAATATAGCTGTCTCTATCATATCAAAGAAATATAGAGAGGGCGATTGTCAAAAAGACAATCAATTAATTTAGTGATCACTTTATACTCTTACGCGATACGGGCTCAGGATCTGGTATGTTTACTGTGGGAATTGAACTAGTAATAAGACTTATCGAATAAACTTTCGACTTACATATGTATGCGATAGTATCTAAAAGTTAATTTATTCGATAGTACCAAGTCATTCAGTAATTATTAGTCCTAAAATTGATCTTTTAAGGAGCAGCAAATGTAATCTCTTTATCTTGAATTTTTTTGACGCTTTTTAATCAATGGACATAGTAGCCATCATTCGATGTCATTTGGCAATTTATTGCTTACAATATAGAGTATTTTGTGAAAACCTCAACTCAATCTTATCATCGAAATCGAAACGAAAATCGAATCGGAACAGTATTGAACCATTTGAGTGAAATGAAAATGATCGATCGATTCAAATGATCGAATCATTTTCGTTATCGATTGTTGAACGATTTACACACCTCTACACTGCAGTGCACAAGTATATTCCAAAGCAACCTTATCATATAAAAATGCTTCCTTCAATTCTTTTTCTCTTATATGAAGGTTAAGCTGCCTTAAACTCATATTTTCAGAGTAGTTTTGCTCCAGAAAATGTTTAAGTAACACACTCTTCTTGAAAATCTTCCCCAAGATCAACCGGGTATAATTTCTGAAGAGTGGTTGCATTTTTTCGAATTGCTTTTTCACTCATGTGATAATAGATTAGATAAAAAATAAAACTAAAACCATTTGTTTTTGCTTCATAGGATGAATTTCTTCTCTTCAGCGCACTCAATAATGGGTCTCAAATAGGAATGAAAGTATTTATTTTGAAATTTTCACGACCACAAAAAAGAACCTCCCTTCGCGACACTCATCATCTCGTTTTTTCCTCTTGACGATTCTTTTTTAGTCCATTTTGTAATTTTCAGAGGTTTTGCTTTTTCCCATCTCTTCAAAAACATCAAAGCATTCTCGTTTTTTTCTCACAAACGATATGAGTGCCTCGTTGAGCCTGGACACAGTTTCAACCTCTGTATCAACACATTGAATTTTTTTTGATACAATATTGAATTGCTTGAGCATAGAACCCCAAAATTAATACAATATTTCTGTCTCAAGGGACTTCAATTGGGACGAGTGAGCACGATACTAAAAATATAAAATAGATATTCGACGATTTTAACTTTAGTAAAATGTTAGAGATAGCATGATGCTAAATTTGATTAAAATTAGCAAAATCGTCTTTTTAACCTAGTATTATACTAAAATAGTTTTAACATCGTACTAATTCGACTAAAATTTTGAGCCAATAGTTTTTAAAATAATAGCTATCCTTTTATTTATCCATCATTATAAGCTATTGTACAAAAAACAATCATTATATTGTTTCTTAAGTCGTTCAAAACTATTGACGAAGGGAAGGGTATTTGTATATAGGACTACGAGTCAGCCAAAACTAAATAAAATGCACGACTGGATCGCACGAACTTGCTCTTATGTAAAAGTACTTTGGAATTTAAGATACATTTTATAAATATAAAACATTAATTTAAAATGAAATTGCCGTCTGATTTCTAGAAAAGTATGAATTTATGCAAACAAACTTTAAAAAATCGTTTTATTATTAAATAAATAAATTTTTATATAAGAAATTTCTTTAAAATTTTTCAAGAAAAAAATGTGGGATGCGAATTTTAAGTATTTAATAATATTGATTTTTGGAAATCATTTCAAATAATAATCGTTGATAGGTTTTGAAGATATTGATTTTTCAAAAAAAAATTTTTTTCAAAAAAACCCAAAAAATAATTTTTTCAATATTTTTATATACAATATTATTTTAAACTTAGGGGGACTCCTGCTGAAAATTTTTGGTTAAAATCGTTAGAGCCGTTAATGAGAAAGTCGAAAATCAAAAAAACGGTTCTATGACAGGTACCGTTAATAACATTTTGCCCCAAATTTTTTTTTTACCAAAACGTAGTCCATGTCCATAATATCACTCCTAATTTTTTTTATCAAAATCGTTAGAGCCGTTTTCGAGATAAATAAGATTTTGCATTACGGGTGTATGGGGGGTACCGTTAGTTTTAGAGCTAAAAAAAAAATTTCAATTTCCCCTCTAGGGAATCACCGAAGACCCATAACTACCAAGTTTGAAGAAAATAGGTCTAGTGGCTTAGGCTCTAGATCGAGGTACAGACATACAGACAGACAGACAGACAGACAGACAGACGGAATTGCCGGACCCACTTTATTCGTCTTCGCTATCATCGTAATGTCAACTTTGATCAAAATCTCGAGTTCGATTTTTTTTCCAAATGCAGAACTTGCCCTATAGTACCTATATCGCAAGTAAAAAATTAAGGCATGATTTGCTGGGTATATAAAGAATACAAATTTGTGTGTGACCTCATATCTAGAATCCGGCTTGATGGATTTTTATAATTTTTTTGTAATAAAAAGGGACTTTTTGTAGATGGCTTAGAAACAAAAAATTAAGATCCGTTCAAGCCCATTTTCGGAGAGCTACATAGCAGCAAGTGTTTTTTTTAAACAATGTTTTCGTTTCATTGGAATTTGTTGCAAAGAATAGGCACATGCCTGTAAATATTTTTATTATGAATTTTCATTATAAAAAATCGTTCATAAAAAATAAGAATAGTAAATGGTAAAAAAAGTGAGTGACATATTACAGTGAACTCTCTCACAGCCGGACACTCACGGCACTGAAAAAATTGTCATGCTTGAAAAACTCAAAAAATCGCATTTTTTTTAATCTTTGTATTTTTTGTTTATCCTTCGAAAATATTGTAAATTAGACAATTGTTAGGGGTGGCATGCGCCCTTTTGCTTGTATGTTTTAAAAGTTCAATCGCTTCAAAAATAAAATGCACGACTGGGTCGCACGAACTTGCTCCTATGTAATAGACTAGGAATTTTAAAAACGAATGTTATTACAGAAAACTGTTCATAAGGATAAAATTAATTTTTAAATTCTTTTAGTAGTAAGAGACAAAACAGAATGCTATCCAAATATGAATTTATGCAAGAACAAAACTTATAAGTCGTTGTAGTGGTTTCTTAAAAAAAAAAAAGCTTTAATATACAAACTTTTTAACAGCTTTTTAAGAAAAAATTTTGTTATGCCAATTTGAAGCTTTTATTATTGTTCGAATAAAAATTTATTTTACAAAAAAAATATTGAGCCGTTTCTGAGATATCGAATTTTCAAAGGAAAGAAGTAATAGATTTTTTTTTTGTTTTTCAAAAATTCAAAAAATATTTATTTTAAAGTTTTGAAATGCAATATGTTTTAGACTTTTTAGAAGCGTCTCTATAAAAATTTTCATTAAGATCCGTTATGTGGATAATGAGAAATTCAAAATTCGAAAAAATGGTTCTATGGTAGGTACAAGCTGTAATATCTTAATTTCAAAATTTTTTTTATTAAATAAAAGATCGTAAAAATTAATTGAAAGAAAAAAAATTTTATCAAAATTCTAGGCGCCGTTTTCGAGAAAAATACGATTTTTGAAAACCATTTTTTTAATTTTTTTAGCATTTGTGTGGTAGGTACCTTTATTTTTAGGTAAAATATTTTTTTTTCCCACATCTTGTAGATTATATTGAGAAACTTTTATTTATCGAGTTTAAAAAAATCTTGCATCGGGTTTTCGAAATATTGAGTTTAAAAAAAAAAAACTTTGAAGTTTTTTTTAAAAATCCAAACATTTTTTTTTTGAAAATTTGAGTGCACAATTCTATTTATGTTTTTGAGGAGCTTAAGCAAAAAAAATGATCAAAATCGGTTGTACCGTTTTTGAGAAAATCAAAAACGAAAAAATGGTTCCATGGGGGGTACCCTCAATAACCATTTTTCGGAAATTTTTTTTCAACCATTACCTAGCTTTAATTAAATGAAATTTGTTTTGTTTTTATTTTTAAAATCTGTCGAACAGTTTTTGAGAAAAAAAATGTTTATAAAATTTCGAAAAAAATTCGTATGGCAGGTACCGTTATTTTTTGTCTTAAAAAAAAAAAGAAAAAAACGTGTGGGGGGAAAAATGATATGATAAAAATGATATTTACCAAGTTTAAAGAAAAATTATAGTACCTATAAGTCGCAAGTAAAATATTATAAATTTGCCAATTGCTAGGGGCGACTTGCGCCCTTTTGCTTGTATATTTTGAAAGTTCAATCGATTCAAAAAAATATTATAAATTGGCCAATTGCTAGGGGCGGCTTGCGTCCTTCTGCTTGAATGTTTTGAAAGTTCAATCGCTTCAAAAAAATATTATAAATTGGCCAAGCGCAGGCCGCCCCTAGCAGCCTTGCCGCCCCGGGCTGTAGCCCTTTTAGCCCTAGGGTAAATACGCCCCTGGGCATATACAACTTTATATACCTACCTAAAATTGATTCGGACAGCAAAAAGAAACGCAGATAAGATTTTCTCCCTTACCCTCTTTATTGTTGTCAGAATAAATATACGAGTATCACTACCGCATCTCTTCTTTTGCTTATATTTTCTCCTTCCACGTCAACTCTGCAGCAGCGTTACCACTTCCGGAAAAAAAGTCGAAGTAGATTTGAAGAAAAAAGTGAAGTAAATTGAGAAAAATCGAAGTAGATTTCAAAATGACTTTTTTTTGCATTCAGAAAAAAATTGGACTCAAGATTTTCATAAGTTAATACAAAACGAAAAAGTATTGATTCAGTCTGTCTGTAGGTCTGTTACTCAACCTGCCGTCTAGAGGAGAAATTATGTATTTGTACTTGTGTTGAAGCTCAAAATTTTGTATGGAAGTTCTGGGCTTACATACTACCTAAAGTGAAAATAGAAAAAATGAAGTAGTTTTGGGCTTTTTCTGTAAAATTGAAAGTAGGTTGAAACGGAGATTTTTAAAAGGAAGTAGGTTTCAGTATTTTGCTGATGGTGCGAAGTAGGAAGTAGATTTTAAAATATTTTGAAGAAAAGAAGTAGATCTACTTCAAATGAAGTAAAGTGGTACCACTGCTCTGCAGTGCTTAACATAGCCACACTTACGATTCTGCGGCACAATAAGTTAACTTTTTTTCGTGTTCCATGAGAGTACGAGTACTATTAAAATTTATATACAAAGTTTAAAGCTAAGTAAAAGTCATAAGACATAAGTCATATTTTTATCAAAATTTGCTGTAAAAATTGCTTTGATACACAATTCGATTAAGACTTTTGGGGAGCCTTAGCATAAAGAAACTGATCAAAAGCGGTTGTACCGATTATGAGAAAATCAAAAACAAAAAACATGGTTCCAGGGGAGTACCATTAATAACAATTTTTCGTAAAAATTTTTCAACCATTATCCAGTTTTACCTAAATGAAATTTTTTTTGTATTTTTTTTTTAAATCTATCGAGCAGTTTTTGTTATGATTTTTTGTTTTGTTTTTGCTTTCTTTTTTACCTTGAAATTGAGTGTTCGTTTCCTAAACTTTTTTTTACTATGATATTGTTTCGAAAATCATTCGCATTCCCTTCCGTTTAAGGGATGACATTTCTTACTCCAAAAATAATTAAACTATAGCACCTACGCCAATATGTATATGTACATACTCGTATATCGCAAGTCAAAAAATGTGTAAGATTTCCTTATTTTTAATTTGGTGTGAGTTTTAAGCGTTTCTTAATATTTAATTTAAAAATTAAAATTCTTCAACTTATTAAAAAAAAAAAAACAGTATTGAATTTTCAAACAAAGAAATAAAGGTCCTTACCAACAATCAAATTAAGAGACGACTTTAATATTTGCGCGAAATGAAGCATTTATTTAATGGACTCTATATAACTGACCATATATGCTGCATTTTATTTTCAAAGTTCCGTACAGTAAATAGTTCATAGTTTAGAGTTCACATTAATATTAAGTTCATAACATGTGTGGTTAACTTTATAGAGCTCTTTAAATAATGGTCCATTTCGCTCAAATATTAAAGTCGTCTCTTAATTTGATTGTTGGTACGGCCCAAAATGTATGTTTTATATCTAAAAAAATAATATTTTGAAAATTTTTATCTGCAATATTATTTAATCTTAAAAAGACCCAGCATGTAGACATTTCTATCGACATCACTTTAGCCGTTAACGAGAGAGTCTAAAATAAAATAGACGGTTCTATGGTGGGTACCTTTGCCAAAAAAAGTCATTAAAGAGTATGTAAGCCAATTTGAAAAAAGAACATCACACACGGACAGTTTGCATGACTTAACAATGTTGATCTATTAGATTTGTTAAAATGATTAGTTAAAAAAAATGATTGAAGTGATCACGAAGCCTTTGATTAGAATCAGCCATTTAAATCAATAAATTATACTATGCTTCGAAAAATCGTTCGCAATAAAATTTGTATAAACTTTCGATTGGTCGAGGCAGTAACAATGAAGTCTCCAAACATTACATTAACATTAATTTTCTTTGCCCTGATTTTTGAAATATTCATACAAATTAACGCAAAGGTAAGTTGAGTTTTTGGCAAGTGGAACTTCAATGAAACATAAAATTTTCTGTTATTATTCAAGCCTGGCTACTTTTTAACTGTAGCACACTGCGCATGCACTGTTAACCCAGCCTATGCAGACCCACCAACTTGTTATTTCAATGCAAGCTCATATCCTTCTCAAATAACTGTTGACATACAGATGCATCGTGCAGTGAAGTTACAGAATTACGAATTGATTATCGATATTACTGCAAATAAAAGAAAAAGAAGAATTCTCCGCCGGAAAAGTAGTTTGTGTGCATTTTTTGAAGGACGTGTGGCTTCAATAGTAAAAATTTTAAAAAGTTATCTGGAAGAATTTGGTGAATTACCAAAGTCATGCCCAATTAGTAAGGTAAGTCATTAATCGAAAAAAGGCAAAGTATCAAAATATTTAATTTATTATTTTTTGTTTTGTTATAGAATGTTCGATATTATTACAAGGACATGGTTTTTGACACAAGTAAACTGCCTGCTGTTATGCCTAAATTTGATTTCCATTTGACTACAAACAATACGGAAGGCAATAATTTCATTTTTTTTGTCGAAGTGAAAGGGAGTTTTAAACCAAATTTTGAATAGTAAATAAATAAGCACAGTTTCTGTGGTTTCTAGCGGCTCAGGTACCTTGGGAGATTGGGAGTATGGAGAACTCTCTCCAAAACACAATAATTGTATGTTTCTTTAAATTGTTTGTTGTTGTATGTTAATAAAAATTGTTGATCTTAAGATTTTGACGAAACTGACGTTGTGGACATTTTAGGTGATTTCTGCAAGAATGAAGTTACATAAAAAAAATCAAAACATTTGGAAATATTTTTTCATATTAACCATCAAAATTAAAGAAATATAAACAGAAGATTGCGAATATTAGCTCTTAGAACAGCAGCTATAAGACATATTTCATAATTTTGCAATTTTGATTAATCAACGACTCAACTTAAAATTTCGAGAAACGACGAGAATTCTTTCTGCCCTGTCATGCCATTCATTTTCTTGATGTAAGTAAAATTCTTAATGTTCTACTAAATGAGAACGAAATTCTTCAATTACCTTATGATTAACTGACATTTCTTTTAATCAAACTGTGTATGAAGTTTTAAACATTGAAATAAACAAAGAAAGATTCTCCCACTGTGCTCACTTCAAGAGCAGTCAAAATCTCTTTAGTTCACGAGAAATATAAAAACAAGTTTAATTTCACCAACGCTTTCAGTTTTTATTTGAAAACATTTTATACAATAATACAAAATGAGAATCGACAAGAACGAATCAACTAATTTGATAAATCATACAAAATAAAAAAAAAACTAGTCAACAAAGAAAACAAAAATTACTAAATCAACGAATATCTTATAAAAATATTAGTTTTTAGAAAATGAGAATATCTTGGAACTCATATTATATTAAAAACATAACTACCAATAAGCTCAAAAACAAATATGTCGTCGCCTGAGTTATATCTTGTTCAAAAGACCATTTTTGGCGAAATTGAGTTAGAAATGCAGTTTTTATAAATCGAACATGCTCTTTCCAATGGCGTACTCCATTTTTTTCTATCTCTTTTAGTTTTAAAGTTATGAAGAACTATTTTGTTCAATAAACCACTTTATTAAATATTTTGAGTGTCTTTTTTATTCAATCAACCACTGCTTTTTGTTTTTATATGAAATTGAACAATTTTATTTTAACTTTAAAAAAAACTACCATGTAATTCTTTGTTGTTCAATATCCATATCTAATCCATTTAGTTTTGTATGTTATTGAACAAAATCCTATTAAATAAAATGCACGACTGGATCGCACGAACTTGCTCTTATGTAAAAGTACTTTGGAATTTAAGATACATTTTATAAATATAAAACATGAATTTAAAATGAAATTGCCGTCTGATTTCTAGAAAAGTATGAATTTATGAAAACAAACTTTAAAAAATCGTTTTATTATTAAATAAATACATTTTTTATATAAGAAATTTCTTTAAAAATTTTCAAGAAAAAAATGTGGGATGCGAATTTTAAGTATTAAATAATATTGATTTTAGGAAATAATTTCAAAAAATAATCGTTCATAGGTTTTGAAGATATTGATTTTTCAAAAAAAAATTTTTTTTTCAAAAAAAAACAAGAAATAATTTTTCAAATATTTTTAAATACAATATTATTTTAAACTTAGGGGGACTCCTGCTGAAAATTTTTGGTTAAAATCGTTAGAGCCGTTAATGAGAAAGTCGAAAATCAAAAAAACGGTTCTATGACAGGTACCGTTAATAACATTTTGCCCCAAATTTTTTTTTTACCAAAACATAGTCCATGTCCATAATATCACACCTAATTTTTTTTATCAAAATCGTTAGAGCCGTTTTCGAGATAAATAAGATTTTGCATTACGGGTGTATGGGGGGTACCGTTATTTTTAGAGCTAAAAAAAAAATTTCAATTTCCCCTCTAGGGAATCACCGAAGACCCATAACTACCGAGTTTGAAGTAAATAGGTCCAGTGGCTTAGGCTCTAAATCGAGGTACAGACATACAGACAGACAGACAGACAGACAGACAGACAGACAGACGGAATTGCCGGACCCACTTTATTCGTCTTCGCTATCATCGTAATGTCAACTTTGATCAAAATCTCGAGTTCGATTTTTTTTCCAAATGCAGAACTTGCCCTATAGTACCTATATCGCAAGTAAAAAGTTATGCGGACGGAAAACCGCATTTTTGTTCAATATCACTGCACTGTAATGTACCACACAAAATTAATACTGATATAACATTGGAAGCTGTAAGCACAATGTGATGTAAGCGAAAAGTTGGAACGTAATCTTCAAACGCTTTTAAGGTATTTTGACAAACCCTTTTATCTTTAGACAGTTTTTGAATACAATATTTGTCGCTTACAGTATGATAAATCCAGCTCATCCAGGATCTGATATTTCAGAATTCTATGATTCAGAATTCTAATATAGCTCCTTTATCTGAAGAAGTCATTTCAGTACCTGCATTGGAAAATGTAGTACCAGCAGAAGGTTAGGTTTCATCTAAACAAAATACATGCTTTACACCAAGAGAAGCCCTGGATCGAGTAAAAACAAATCGAAAACCATTTTTGTAAAAACAAAATATACAAAAACGGATGGGTCAAGGTGGTAAGCAATATTCAAATGACATCCGCTTGCGACGTTAGTTGCAGTCATAATTGTTTCACCAAATGTTCTTATGATGAACGTGTGAAAATATTTGATTCATTTGGCTAGGCGCGCACATTCAATTTTTAGTTGCACAACTGTTTGGTTGCTTATAGAAGACATATAATTATATGTTACACAAAATAGCGAACTCATTTTAGGCAATCGTTTAGTTTGTGTCAAAACACAAACTTTTTAGTTGCGAAACTAAAAATTGAATTTGCGCGCCTAGCTTAAAAGATTCTGAAAAAGGTCAGTTTTAATCCAAATTTGTGATAAGATCGGAACCAAAGTGAAAGAGAGTAGCTAAAGTTATTTGAAGAAAAAAGTTTACTTTCAATGTAGACAAATACAATATCGACAATCTGGGGCTTGTTTCTCAGATCATACACATCATACATTGTATGATATTGACAGTTCTGCTGTATGATTTCTGTTTCACAATTTTGTTGTATGATCCACTGTCATACAACAATGTATGACTGAAGATTACACTGGAAATATTGGAATGTTGTATGATTCTGTTTCTCAGAAATGTGTCATTTACATCATACAGCAAATTTACCTATAAATGATCATACAAATTATAATTTAACGATTTGTTTTTATTTAAAAAAAAATAACTTTATTAATTTTTTCAACGACTTGACATGACAGAAGATAACTTAGAACTAACAACTTTTACAAAGAATATTTAAAATGCACAAATGAACAAATGCATAGATTGCATTTCCCATGTTACTCGTTGCCTGCGCGTGGTGTGTATCCGGTGACTATTGTGGGAAACAACGAACCCGGAATGTTGCTGATGTAGTGGAAACGAACTGTGGGAAGTTGCGGGATATTTGATATTTGTGAATTTCATAATGCTGCTGTTGTTAACTCTTCCCCTCTTAGATCTGGATGCCCTCATCCGGTAGTTAAAAGAAAGGAGCGTCATAGAACTTAGGGATGCTGGGACTTCTCATCTGACTAAAGGTAGGTATGAAGATTGGCTTGGAGGTGCTAGGGGTTTCCAAAACTTCAGATGTTACTTCTTGATGGGTTTCCTCATGTTTAATTGTTACTTGTGTTTTCCTCCTTTTCACAAAAATAACTACCGCTATGATGCCCATGATGATCATCACGGTGCCGTGAGAGATGGATTGTTGGATGAGGTTAGTTACTTCAAGCTTCTTAATACGCTCCCTATTCTTAATATGAAGTTCATGCATCATTTCTAGAGAGAGTACTTCATTGATTTCTTTTTCATGTGGCTGGGGTTGAACAACTGCAGGTAAGATTTGAACTGAGGATATTTCTCCAGAGCGAAAGATTTGATCCTTGATTCCGATTGTTGCATTGTGGAATTTGATAAGAAAGCTTCCGTTCAGAGGATGTCCGATTCCATCTATTGTAATGTTGTCTTGAAATTGGTTGAGGAAAATCACACCTGTCTCGATCATCTCGATACTGGGAATGTGTTGGGAATTTGTAATGGGGCAGGACGAGTTGCGACTTGTGAGCAAATTGGGAATGCAATCTAAGTTTATTACTTCTTTAATATTTTCTGAATGACAAACAGACAAACTATTCAAAGTTCTACATGGTTTTTCGATATTATAAAATTTGTTTTCACATATTAATATTTGACAATTATTTTCATTTGGTAGCTTAATTACTTTTTTATTTCTTTTAATTGGCTTAAGAGAAAGTTTTTCACATATTTGAGATTTTGTAAGTGGAATGTTGACAATATAAATCAATATTGAACTATTAGTAAAAATCTTGACATTTGCGAATTCTAGAGCTTCTTCTACGGTGTTAAAAGGAAATTTTTCTTTATTCAGCGCTTTTATGGCTGCACTAATTTCTTCGTTTGACAAAATCATTGAATTTAAAATTTGTTCTTTCGCCCAATGGATGGCATACTTTATATTTGTAAGTTCTTCTTTTATAATTTTTATTTTGTATTTAAGGCTTAACATTAATTCATTATCTAAAAATTTACTTTCTCTTATCTCTTTTAGAATTGCATTAGTGACTACTGTTATATTATTTATTCTACTATTGTATAATTCATTTATGACAATTTGGTGTTCATTATTTTCAATTAGATTGTTTATTTTGTTCTCGATTAAAATAAGGTCATCATGGTCAGGGCTTCCTGCAAGCCATTTCCAACCTGAGCCTATGAAATTTAATGATCTCTTATTTCTATTGGGTTTAATGTATGCCAGTATGTCTTGTATCTGTTTAAGTTCGAGTTGAAGGAGGGGAAAAAGGATATGGGACTTGATGTTCATTGAAAGAAGGGTTGTGTTAGCTTGGTTGATAAATTCTTCATATTTGTCCAGATCGATGGTGTGAATGACCTTGAAATTTCCATTTTGAATTTTTGCCAATCCATTGTTTATGGCTACAATTTGGGAGTTCGAGTAGTCCAATATTTGTACCTCTGCACAAGATAGTGCAATGAAAAATCTGAAATGTTGTATGAAGATGTTAGTTTCTAATATTGCTCTTATGGACAATTTTCCCTGATTCGGTAAGTACAGTGGTATTTCTATCCTCCTTTACGTTTTCAATTTTGTATCGTACAGTTAATTTAGAACCTATTCTCTTATTATGCCTTACAAAAATTTCCTCTCCTACTTGGTATGTCTTAGGCGGGTTTCGTGATTTGTTATGAGTCTGCATATCTTTTAACTGTTTTTCCTTAATTCTTTCGATATTACTTTTCCTTGCCTTTTCGTAAAGTTCGGGAGTGACTCTCTGATCACGGCCAAAAAATAATTCGATTGGTTTCTGACCCGTGGTTGAATGGATGGTAGAGTTGTACTCGTAAACTGACCTTCCAAGCAAATCGCTGAATTCAGTTATCTGGAATTCAGAATTCATGCACCGCATGATTTCGGCTAAAGTAGAATGGAACCCTTCTACCTGGCCGTTTACCTCGCTCTTGTATGGCGGTGTTTGATAAACAGTTATATTAAGTTCTTCCATCATGGCTTTAAGGGAAACAGAATTTAAGGACTTTTCGTTGTCAATGACAACGTGTTCAGGCACACCGAAGTGAAATAGTGTGTCCCATAATGGTTGTCGAATGTCTTCTACTGACCTAGAGTTTATAATTTTAGCATGAGCTAATTTAGAAAATTTATCTATTGCGGTTAGGACTAAAAAATTTTGAGTGGAAAAAATATCGATGTGAATGATATGACCTGGATAGGAAGGTAAGGGTGTCTCGTTTATGTAAATCTTATTAGGGTGTCGCTCGTACTTGTTTTCTTTGCAGATCGTACAGCGCTTAAGAAAATTTTGTACTCTTGCATTCATTCTTGGGAAATAATACTTCTGTAGGATTTGGAGCCTGTTCTCGTTTGCGTTCCTATGAGCTCTTCTGTGTGTTTTGAGGATTATTTCTGCTTGTTCTGTTTCGTTAGGCACATCTACAACTTCTAACTGGGTGTAACGTATTCTATAATTTATAAAGTGGAGTGGGTAGAGTTCTTGGATGATAGCCATAGTTGACTCATCTGTCTTGAGACCATTTATCGTATGAGGATTTAGATACCTCTTGAAAATACCAATTATCATCTCTTTAGTGTAACTAGGTTCTGTAAAAATATGACGGTTATAATTAGGGAAAGGTTGTTTCAATTGATAGATTGTTGTTGGGCCAATTGTTAATATCAACTGGTTCCTGTACGCATTAATGGGAACTTCTACTGATGGAATTAGATTGTGTGACGAACTATCATCACTATGAAGGCTTGCTGTCATAGAGTTTATTTCGATTTGTGGTGGTCTGGACAAGCTGTCCGCTACAACATTCTCTCTTCCTGGTTTGTAATGAAGTTCATAATTATATTCCTCGAGCTTAGCTTTCCATCTCTTCATTTTGGTATTTGAGTTCTTGTTGCTGAGTGCGAAGGTAAGTGGTTGGTGGTCCGTAAAGATTTTCACTTTCTTTGATCCGTATAGGAAATTGCGAAGAGAACCAAGTGCCCATATGATGGCCAGCATCTCTTTCTCATTTGTGGCGTACGACTCCTCGGTCTCATTCAATGATCTAGATAGAAATGTGATTGGTCTTTCGTCTTGTGAGAGAACTGCACCGATGGCAAAGTTCGATGCATCTGTTGTGAGATGGAATTCCTTTGAAAAATCTGGGTAGGCTAACATAATTTCATTTGAAATTAAAATATTCTTTATTTTGTTAAAGGATTCTTTTGCTTGTTGGTCCAAATAGATTAGTTTTTTTTTTGATTCGGTCTTGGACACTCGTCCATCTTCCCCCCTTAAGAGGGATGTCAGGGGTTTAGCAATTTTCGCGTAATCCTTTATGAACCTACGATAATAACCCGACATACCAAGGAAGGAACGCAGATCTTTCAGTGTTTTAGGTTGTGGAAAGTTGGCTATCGCTTTGACCTTATCGGGATTTGTTTTGATGCCGCCTTCTGAGACGACAAAACCTAAAAATTCAACTTGCTTTTGAAAGAAATTTGATTTTGATAATTCGACTTTCATATTTGCGTCCTCTAGCGTTTTAAAAACAAGTTCTAAATTTTTATAATGATCTTCCTCGGACTTACTGAAGATAATGATGTCATCGATGTAGACGTAACATCGGACACCTATGTGCTCTCGTAGAATGTCGTCGAGAGTTCGCTGAAAAATAGATGGCGCATTTTTCAGGCCAAATGGAAGTCGGAGAAATTCGAATTTTCCGTTATTAACGGAAAACGCAGTTTTTTCGATGTCGGATTCCTTTAGAGGAATTTGGTGAAAACCGCTTTTGAGGTCAATTGTCGTAAAAAATTTATTGTTGCCTAGATTGGACAAGACTTCGTTTATTTCGGGGATTGGATACTTCTCGGCTACTGTTATCAGATTTAACTTCCTGTAATCAATAACAATCCTGTATTTCTTATTTCCTTCGGCATCTGGCTTCTTGGAAACAATCCACACCGGAGAGTTATATGGAGACCGTGAAGGTCTTATAATTCCATTTACTAGGAGTTCTTTAAGTTGCGTCTCCACTTCTCCCTTTAGAGCCGTTGGATACGGATATGGTTTTGAATAAACCGGCTCGTTAGATGTTGTTCTGATTTCCCCTTTTACTCTTGAGGTATAGGTGAGTTTGACATCGGGGTCAGCGAAAAGGTTTGGGCATTTATTAAAAATCTGAGAGAGTCGAAGGGATTGACTAGGAGAAAGGTGAGAGATTTTTGCGCTTAATAAGGTATTAACTGCTTGAGAAACTTGTTGTTTTAGAGGAATCTTGATATCATTATTTATTATGAAAAAGTTATCCTTGGTATGGATGACAGCGTTAAGTTCTTTTAAGCTATCATTTCCGAAAATTCCGTCGAAGGTTTTTAGGCCGGGAAGAATAAAGAATTTAATTTTCGGGATACTTGGCCCGAAAATTTCTAAGTTTGAATGATGGCTGACTTTAGTGTTGCCATTTATGGAATTTACGAAAAATACAGTTTCGTTAGGTATGGGATTTCGGATATAGCGTGGTTGTATGTAATTTTTATTGGACCCCGTATCTAGCAAGAATTTAAAGGTTTTTCCGCTCTTCGCCGTGAATTCGAAATATGGAAGCGAAGAGCAATTTAATCTAAAAAATGGATTTCTTCTGGCTGGTCTCGTTCCAACTGCTCGTCGTCTTGTAGCTCAAGGTAGTCCTCCAGACCGTCATAATATTCTTCTTGAGTGGGTAGATCTTCAAACTCTTGGTAATTTTCTAATTCCTTTGATTCGTCGTTGCTTGGGGGATCGGAGGTGGTATGGTACAGCCTTTGGTACTTCCCTGGGTTGTGAACCTGTTGCGAATTAGGTCGCTTAGTTGCTTGGTTTTGGTACCTAGGTCGGTTCTGATAGTTGATCTTTTGCGACCGGACTGAGTTGTCGACTGACATTGGTTGGGGCTTAGGTTGTGGCTTTGGAGGAAGGTTTCTAGGATAGTAGGAGTTTGGATCGTTCCTAGGATAGTAGGAGTTTAAGTTGTTTCTAGGATAATAGGAGTTTGGATTGCTTGGGTTGTTCTGGTTGTGTTGGATGGCATAAGTGTTTCTTTGGAAAGGAACATATGATCGGTCAAATGGTTGGTGTTGTTGGGATTGTGATCTTAGTTGGGGACTATGATAGAGCTCTGGTATAAACCTATTTCTTGTAGTAGATGTGTTAGGTAAAGGAATTTGTCGACGCGGTGGTAGTGGTGGAGAAGATTGAAAAACAGGTTTTTTAAAAAGATTCTGGTTGTTCATGGCATAATTCGTCCTAAAATTAACGTTATCTAACTTTAAACAAAGATGCATTGCTTGGGGGAGGTCCAACGGTTCTCTTATGCTGAGAAGCCGTGGGAGATCCCCATTAAGGCCGCGTATAAATGTGTCTAGTGCCTTATCTCTGTAGGCACTAGTCATAGCAGTAAGTGATTCGTTACTTAATTCCATGGAGGCTAATTTGTTTAATATGAGTGATAAGTGTTGGTAAACTTGTTGATAGAATTCCGGGATAGTTTGGTTCTTTTGAACTAATACCGTCATTTGGTACTCGAGAGTACCGAGATCTCTTTTATCTGCGTAATGCAGCATCAGACATTTAGATATTTTGACCCAATTTAAGGGGGTATTATACGATTCGAGAACTATGTCTGCTTGACCTGTTATCTTATTTCGGATAACGCTTAAAATTCCAAAATATTTGGGGGACCCTCGGACGGGTTCATAAACCCTTAAAATCCTATCCACGCTCTTTTTCCAAGAGCTAAATTCTCCCGGTTGCCCTGAAAATTCGCGTAAACTCTTTACGACATCGGGGATTTTTTTCGAGTCCCTCGAGATTTCTAGCTTGACTTACGTCGATTTGTTGATCGAATGCGTCTGCAGCATCCTGCGAGGGAGTTCCCATTTGGGAGAACATATTAGAAACAACTTCGTTAATGTAATCTGATAGTTCTTGTTGTGAATTACAAGGATTTCTTGGTGGTATACTGGGTCTTTGATCTGCCTGATTTTGGTCCACACTCATTTTGATTTATGTTTTAGTTGTAAAAATAAAGGGAAAATAGGATTAAGGAGTTTTAGATTAAAAGTAGTATTGGTGAGTTCTAAGTCGTCTTCAAGTTAAAAAAAAAAAATTTTTTGATTTTCCTTTTACTTCTTATACAATTTCTTTCTTTCTATTTCCTAGTTGTTCTTACTCTAGTTCCTGGTATAATTGTTTGTATTTTTTTAAGAAATATTTTAATTTAAATTGATAAAATTTTAATATTAATGCTTACAAAAAAAATATTTTCATTCTGCGGTACTGCGCCGGTCGAGTATTGTTCCTTTTTTTCCAGTAGAGATTCTTAGTTTCCACGGTGACTCGGGTACTCTTCCTTTATTTCTATTTCCTTGGTTTCTGCTTTTTCACTTTATTTATTTAAATGTCAATTATCCTTGGTTTCTGTTTTTTCACTTTATTTATTTTAATGTCAATTTTTTTCCTATTTTTACTGTCTTCTTTTTATTTTTATTTTTTATTTATATTTCTTTTTTCCTTTTACTTTTAATTAGGCACACTTTCGTAGTTGCACAGATATTTTTCCTTTACTATTATCGTTACTTTATTTATTTTAATGTCAATTTTCCTTTCTATTTTTATTGTCTTCTCTTTATTATATTTTCTTTTTTATTTATATTTTTTTCTTTTGTTTTTAATTAAGCACACTTTCTCTTTAGTATTATCGCACACTTTTTATAGTCGCGTATTCAATTGTAATATTTACTTATTATCTCTAAAAACTTTTTAACACAGTACCGTCCCTGCTCGGGCGCCAATTATAATTTAACGATTTGTTTTTATTTAAAAAAAAATAACTTTATTAATTTTTTCAACGACTTGACATGACAGAAGATAACTTAGAACTAACAACTTTTACAAAGAATATTTAAAATGCACAAATGAACAAATGCATAGATTGCATTTCCCATGTTACTCGTTGCCTGCGCGTGGTGTGTATCCGGTGACTATTGTGGGAAACAACGAACCCGGAATGTTGCTGATGTAGTGGAAACGAACTGTGGGAAGTTGCGGGATATTTGATATTTGTGAATTTCATAATGCTGCTGTTGTTAACTTACATTTAATACAGCACAAAATTCGGTTGTAAAGTGGCTGCTGCATGTAACATGCAGCAACATTGTTTTCATTAGTCAAAGCTGGGGCAACAAAATTTATTTGAGAAGTTCTCTGGCTCGACATTCACAAAACATGGTAGAGCCTGTAGGGCATAGAGAGAGGTAGTTTCATTGGGGTTGTCTTATGGGCTTGCATTATGCCGATTTCATGATAATGGATTCCATTTCCAAGCTAATGAAGGGTTAACAATATTTGTTGCAAAGGTGACAAGGCTTCGTTGCAATTAGTTGAACGCACAATTGATCTTCCCAATTTTTCCACTAAAAATGATTGGCAATCTAAATTTTTCAACAAAATATGGATCTTTAAGATTGAAATTAACAGGTTCTTTTATTATTTTAGGGCGTCATCTGACACGTATATTAATTTCAACTAGTTCCAACACGTCTTCACCAAAAATTGAGATTTATATTACCCTCACACTCAAATAATAATGAAATGTCAGAATCATACACATCATACAACAAAACAAATGTCATACAACACTTCCAATGAAATCTGAGAAACAGAATGATGTGTATGTTGTATAAAAATGTTGTATGTTGTATAAAATGTATGATTTGTATGATCTGAGAAACAGGCCCCTGATCTTCTTTCAATGCATTACAAATAAAATCATAATGGCACAAAATTTTAGTTAAATTATTACGATGTTAAATCTGTTTTAGTATGAAACTAGGTTTAAACAACGATTTTTATGAAAAAATAATAAGAAACCAATTACAATAAAACTCAGTGGCGCAAAATTTTAAACAGCCTTTTATTATTATTAATTCTTAACAATTTGCTAACTTTAAAGTAGTAGTTTACTAACTCATTCTTAATTCTTACAATTTTCTAACTATTATCGTGCCAAGGCAATTTCCTTAATAAATTGCACCTAAAACAATGAAAGTTCGTGCAAAGAACTAAGTCCTTGTGTGGCGTTTGTAAATAGCACGATACTACAAAAATAATATAGGTATTCGACGATTTTAGTATCATACTAAAACAGCTTTAGCATCGTACTAATTTAATTAAAATTTTGCGCCAGTTTAAGACAATAACAAAATTTAATTTAAAAATTGTATGTAAAATAAATAATTTAAAAAAAGAAGGGTAAAAAGTGAATTCAAAAAAATGTTTAACAAATTTTGAATTTCATTACCTACCGAGCAGCAGCAATATTTTTTCTGACCACCCATTATGTTCTAGTGCTTAACTCAAAGAATGAGTTAGAATTTTTTGTTCTATTTTCATAGTATTTTCGTAGTTTCAATGATTTAACTACTAATCTACTAATCAACTTGTTTACAGCCCATACAACGTTGTTCAATATCCAAAATGACATCCCACTTGATTTTATTTTTTAACTATTTCAGGATTTAATAAAACCTAGATTTATAAATCATTTTGCAAACAAAAATTATTGAGTTTAAAGGAGAAAAAAACTCCACAGTACTTCCTTTCAAATTTAAGTAAAAATTTTGCTTCTGAAGTTAAAAAATCGTTTTCCCAACATTTTCCAAAATGGACTTTGAACAAGATAGAACTCAGGTGACGATGTATCTATAAATAATACAAAAAAGAACATTTTCATTGCATGGATCTCGAAAATCTTATAGCTGAATTTCTCGATTAAAAACTTCAGTGTTCCGGATTTTGGGATTTAATATTTTGCAATTCATGGTTTTTGAATTCGGTATTTTGGCCATTTGAAATTTTGTCCACTGCCAACGGCAAATATTCGTTGTAGGTCTTACGATATTAAACAGGGTGCGTTTTGTGTTTATAAAATACAATTTAATAATTTATGTTTTATTGGAATATTTCTGTGGCAACAAGGAATAACAGCATAAGTCGACTTATGTCGAAAATGAGCTTTTGATACCATCCGATGCACAATAAGCCATTCCGTCTGTTATATTTTGTTCGTATTTTTATCTCAAACGGTTAAAAAATTACAGACAAAAGAAAAACGACATAAGTTAGTATCTACAGAGCTTGCAGATGGAAAAACAACATATGGAAGTACAATTCTTTAGTTTTTATTTTCTACTAGTGGTTTTATTCCATAACATTTAATACATAACAGCAATAGAAATACTGTATATGGGTAAATCTCAGGAACTTTTGACTTTCGTGTAACTTTGAAATTAAGTTACTTCATAGTCATATTTTTTTAATCTATCTCTGATAATTTTTTCGAAAATATAGTATTACAGTATAAAAAAAGTTATTTTCCACATTAAGAATTTTTTTTTACCTATAGAACGAGTAAAAGGCAAAAAGTATAAGAAAAATACAAAATTTTATATGCTACTATTAAAATATTTAAAAAGTTTAATGTTCTTACGATTGAAGCGTCTGATTTTAGTTTGTAAAACTCAAATGGGGTACATAAGAAACTTTGAAAATCAAAATTTTTTATGAAAAAATTATGTGCTTTGCTTAGATTTATGACAGTGTTTGTCAGAAGTTTCGGTACCACAATTCCGAAAAAATCATTAAAATCTGGTACGTCTCTTATCATTTACACAGCATGCTTTGCACCGATTTCTAAATTACATATTCATTTTCTATAGACAAAAATGAATAAATTAAGCTTTGGTAGAGGTGTGTGCTAAAATCGCAACCTGAGTGCGAAACTTTTTTTTTTTCAAGACATTTTCAGTTAGCACTCTCATAAAAAGCAATATTTCCCGTTCTTAACTGTTGTTCCTTCTTCTAAATCATACTAAGAAGTGTACGTTTTGTCGCTGACGCTACATACTTTATGGATCTTTAAAATTCAGTAGTTAATTACAAAGAAAAATCATTGATATTTTTTATACATTACTTTTTAAGGGGCCGCCAAGATTTGATGACGGATTTTTGTAGAGGGGTCAAAAACAAGCACTTTTTACTATGGGAGCGGGGGTCTATCTCCCCCCGCTTAGGAGGTAGGGGCACTTTTATAAAAAATGGTTTAAATTGAAAAAAAATAAATATTAAAAAACAACGGCAACACTTACAATAAAGTGCTATACTGCGTTTGAAAGCCAGATGAGTTTTCTATAATCCTGCATTTAAATTAAATTACTCATGTCAATGGGTTTTGAGAAATTCGCATTTAAAGTTCAAATTTTGATAAAAAAACGTGAAACAAAAAGTTTAGACCGATTGTTTTCAAAATTGTGAAATGAAATTGTAAATTAGCTTATATGTGTTCCATGTATCTATCAGTTCTTAATCGAACGCAAAAAACCGCATGATTCTATGTCTTCTAGTTTTTGAGAACATCGAAAACTACCAAAACTGTTTTTTTTTTATTTTTGGTGGTGACGGTGATTCCATTTTAAGGATTAATGTTAATAAACATAATGCATCTTTGTTAGTTCAGTAGAGCAATTCATTTAGCGTTACCCAGAATTGCACACCGCCACGGGAGTTGAATTTTCATTTGGTATTAAGCCAATTTCTTCGAAAAAAGTAATATTTTTTTCGTTGGTCGACACTAAATCACCGAAAGAAGAAAATATTGAAAAATTATTCAATTTGAGATGGAGTAGTGGATGTTTAACCGCCTTTTTTCATTTAGAGAAAAAAACACTTCACTCTTACAAAAGTTGAATAACGAATGACCTTGGTAAACAATAACTTGTACCACATTTATCATTTGTTATAAAAAATTAAAAATTTCTATATTAATTTAAAATTTCGCGCTTACATATTTTCTGTGGTTCAAATATTAACGAGTGCAAGCTAGGGCAGTGAGAAAAGTGAAAGAAAATGATCCTTATCAATAACATTCTTATAAACATAGGTATAAACAACTTACGTCGAACGTTATTGTGGTATCAGTAGCCTTTGTGACTCGGCCACGTAAAGTCGTTTCGTGTTACTGTTTCGATAGTTCAACGTCGCACTATGGGACCAAAAGATGAAATCCATCTCAAAAATGGTTTTGGTGAATTTCGTAATTTGAAAAATTTAATGATGGGATTATATACTAGAAATAGGATTCTTCCTAACACAGTAAATTTTTTGTATCTTACTTTTGTTCTAGGTACCTAAAATTACAGTTAAAAATGACATTTCGATATTTTTATTTTTTAGAATTATTGGAAGTGAGAGTTTGAAGTCAATTATTTCGTATTTTTTCTAGACAGAATGTATAAGTATTATACCTTTTTGAAAAGCCCAAGCCCTCTTCTTTACAAAACAGTTATATTTTTTTAATTAAGTTCACCAGTAAATTAATAAAAATAAAATGCACGACTGGATCGCACGAACTTGCTCTTATGTAAAAGTACTTTGGAATTTAAGATACATTTTATAAATATAAAACATGAATTTAAAATGAAATTGCCGTCTGATTTCTAGAAAAGTATGAATTTATGAAAACAAACTTTAAAAAATCGTTTTATTATTAAATAAATACATTTTTTATATAAGAAATTTCTTTAAAAATTTTCAAGAAAAAAATGTGGGATGCGAATTTTAAGTATTAAATAATATTGATTTTAGGAAATAATTTCAAAAAATAATCGTTCATAGGTTTTGAAGATATTGATTTTTCAAAAAAAAATTTTTTTTTCAAAAAAAAACAAGAAATAATTTTTCAAATATTTTTAAATACAATATTATTTTAAACTTAGGGGGACTCCTGCTGAAAATTTTTGGTTAAAATCGTTAGAGCCGTTAATGAGAAAGTCGAAAATCAAAAAAACGGTTCTATGACAGGTACCGTTAATAACATTTTGCCCCAAATTTTTTTTTTACCAAAACATAGTCCATGTCCATAATATCACACCTAATTTTTTTTATCAAAATCGTTAGAGCCGTTTTCGAGATAAATAAGATTTTGCATTACGGGTGTATGGGGGGTACCGTTATTTTTAGAGCTAAAAAAAAAATTTCAATTTCCCCTCTAGGGAATCACCGAAGACCCATAACTACCGAGTTTGAAGTAAATAGGTCCAGTGGCTTAGGCTCTAAATCGAGGTACAGACATACAGACAGACAGACAGACAGACAGACAGACAGACAGACGGAATTGCCGGACCCACTTTATTCGTCTTCGCTATCATCGTAATGTCAACTTTGATCAAAATCTCGAGTTCGATTTTTTTTCCAAATGCAGAACTTGCCCTATAGTACCTATATCGCAAGTAAAAATGAGTAAGGTGTAGTATATTTTTCATTTTTTTGTTTTCAATTGAAGTTTTCTCTGTTAGCTCCGGCTGCCTGCGTTTAGTTAATGGCTGTTTAGTATTCTAAAAATATTCTAAATTTGGAAGAAAAAATAAAAACTTTCGCATTTTCATGCATTTTTGTTTAAGAAGAAAAAACGTATGATGAGGAAGAATAATAAGTTTTTAGAATAAAAATTCGTATTCTTATAACTTTATTGTTAAGTGATGAAAAAAATTAAAATTTGGCAAAAATGTGGAACTTTTATTGATGCACATAAATGTGTATTCCAAAAAGTATTAGACCATTATTTTATTACTTTTAGCCCAAAATTTAAAAAAAAAAATGTTATTTTTTGTCAAAAGTTAAAAAATATAACATGTGCAACACATTTTCATAAACATCATATAAGTGACTATGTTTCCACAAAATTTGTAAGTTTTTATCATTTATTTCCAATATTATTAAAATTCTAAATTTTATTTTTAGAATAAAATATTTTTTGTTTTCCAATTTTAAACTTCCTTACTCATATTTATATTTAAAAAAATCATAATTAAAAAAAATAAATGCCAAGCATTTCAGTGTGGGAGGGGGTGTGTGGTTTATGGTTGCATATAATACAAATAATGTAGGTACATAGTTATAAATAACACTAGCATTGTTTGACGAGGCTTAAGAACTTTTAGACATTAATTATTAATATACCTAGTAATAAGGTGTACTTTTGAATTCCTTTTTTTTTTGTCTTAAGGGCGAAAAACTTTCATATATCAAAAATGGGCATGGCAGTACACGGATTTTACTAAAAATAAATAACACTTTTCATAAACTCACTTCTTCATATAAAACTTAATTAAAAAAATGCCTGCTCTTAATGAACTTTAAGCTGAAAAGAAAAAAGAGTGAAAGTAGGCGGGAAAGTGGGCAGACAAAATATACATGCGATGTCTTAAGTTTAAAAAACCTCAAAAACAAATTTTCGGCTTCCTGTTCACTAAAAATAAGAAAATAACAAAAATTTGAAAAACATGGGCGTGGTAGTGGGCGGAATTTACAAAAAACTACTTTCAAATATTTTCACCGGTAAAAGAAGAAAACAAATTTCATCCAAATTGTTGCAATAATTCTTGCTCCAACAAATTTTTCCCATATAAATGAAACAAAATCTACAAATTTGTTATTTTATTTTATTAAGCAAATAATAAAATAATTTATTTCTATCTGAAACGTTTTAATATTTTAAATTCTTGGTTATACAAGTATAAGTATACAAAATTTCAAAAAAAAATATTGAGAAACGAAAAAGTTATAGATTTTTGAAATGGTTTGCATAGTGCGTCGCCGGAAAATGAGTGAGAATTTTTTAAGCATTCGTTAATAAAAGAGGAACACCATCAATTATATTTTCTGATGTTACAATGGTGCTATAAACTTAATTTTAAAGGTGTGCTTAGTTATTTTCTCTTTACGCGTTTTCAAAAGTCTAAAGTCAAAAGTTTCTGAGATTTGCCCATATATAAAATAGGAGAACAAAGACACATACTATGTACATTGGAGTAGGATGTAGGTGTGTGTGAGGATTTGGTAGTTGTTATTTTCTGTAGGCAAATTTTTTCAAGGCGAGGTTTCAATACTTTTCTTTGGCGGTTACGTATTTTTTGGGGATAGAAGAAAATTATTTCTGTGCATATTGTCGTCTGAGTTATATCTTGTTCAAAAGTGCATTTTTGGCGAAATTTAGTTAGAAATGCAGTTTTTATAAATCAAACATGCTCTTTCGAATGGCGTACTCCATTTCTTTCTATCTCTTTTAGTTTTTAAGTTATGAAGAACTATTATGTTCAATAAACCACTTTATTAAACATTTGAGTTCGACTACAGCTAAACGGCTCGGCCGATTTTCTTCAAACTTGGTAGATATGGGTTTTAATTTTTCCCCCCGGATGTTTTTTTCTTTGGAATTTTTTTTCGAAATTTCATAAATAGGTATTTTTTTTTCTCAAAAACTGTCCCACAGATTTAAAAAAAAAAAAACAAAAAATTTCATTTAGTTAAAGCTAGGCATTGTACGAGTATACTCGTATATATACAATGAGCTAGGTAATGGTTGAAAAAAATTTTACAAAAAATTGTTATTTTTGGTACCATTTTTTTTGTTTTCGATTTTCTCAAAAACTGTACGACGGATTTTGATCATTTTTTTTGCTAAAGGTCCCTACTAGTTTGAATATTATTGTGTATTCAAATTTTCAAAAAATAATTTTTTGGATTTTTAAACAAATTTTCAAAATTTTTTTTTTGAAAACTCAATATTTCCTCAAAATTATCTTCCAAGAACAAAAATTAAAATTCGTGTTGTTTTCTTAAAAATATAAGCTTTTATATACAAAAATTAATAAAAAGAAACAAATTTCAGCCTCGGAACAGTTTTCGAAAAAAATACGATTTTCGAAAACCCTTTTTTGAAAAAATATCAAGTAGGTAACTTACGAAAAAAAAATATTTTCACGCGTATACAAATTTTCCTTTTTCCAAAAAATGTTCATACTTTTTTGAAAATTTTAATATTATCAAAAGTCTTATATACATATTTATAATATATTTTTTTAATTTTTGGAAAAAAAGTCATTCTTTTTGGAAAATTCGATATCTCAAAAACCGGCGCAATGTTTTTTTCGAAATTTAATTTCCATTCCTACAGTAATAAAACTTAAAGCTAGCGCACGATTTGAGGAGATTTTACTTAAAAACAATATTTTTTTGTTCCACGCTTAAAATAGGTTTTAAGCGTTTTCGTTTAATACGTGCATTGAAAGGTGAAACTCCCTAGATCACGAATATTTAATTTTTAATTCTGTAGGATGAATAGTTTGGCCAGAAATCACGTTTGAAAATGTCAACTTTGAGGGGTCTACGAGGCTCCGTTTAGCCGCAAATCGCGTTTAAAGATAAAAATTCGTTTTTCGATACCATTTTTTCAAATTTTGACATTTGACAATTTTATCATTATCGAAATACGGATTTTTTATAGAGATGCTTGCAATAAGTTTAAAAAACATTGCATCTCAAAGCTTTAAATTTTTTTTTTTAATTTTTGGAAAAAAAATTGTTTTTTTTTTCTTGGAAAATTCGATATCTCAAAAACGGCTCAATATTTTATTTCGAAACTTAATTTCATTCGTACAATAATAAAAACTTAAGGTTGGCGTACCAAATTTTTTTTATTTTATTTTCACTTACAAAATTATGTAATTGCAAGTTTTGCATGTGGAAAAAATTTAGCTCGAGATTTTGATCAAATTTGACTTTACGATGATAGAGAACAAAAAAAAATATTTTTTTATCTGCAAAAATTGTTCTTGAAAAATCAATGTCTTGAAAAAGTTTGAGCGATTAATTTTTGAAAATATTTCCTAGAATCTTTATTTTTAAATACGAGTAAGAGTATGTACATAAAATTAATATCCCAATTTTTTTTCTAGAACAATTTTAAAGAAATTTCTTATATTCAAAATTAGTTTAATAATAAAAGGTTTTTAAAACTTTGTTTGCATAAATTCTTACTTTTTATATTTATATTAACAAAATAAAAAAAAAATTTTTTTATTTTAATGAATTAATAATTTCCAAATTTGATAAAAATTCGTAGACAAACATTAAAATAAATGTTTGTTTGTTCAAAATTCGCAGGGCAAATATCTTATTTTGTACTCGTACAAAATACATATATGGATAAAAACTATTTTTTGTAAAAAAAAGTTTATTTTTATTTTAAAAATTTTTCAATAATTTCTTAAAATTGACACCAAATTCCTTTTTTTTTAATTTTTCAAAAATTGCTTATAAGCAATATGTAAATGCATACAAAATATTTTTTCTAAAACAGGTATCTGATCTTTTTTTAAATATTATGTCAATAATAATTTTATTCTATTTTTTTTAATTAATTTAAGTTTTCTAAAATTATTTTTTTCTCGAAAAACTTATTTGATTTTTTTTCAAAATAGCTTTATGTGAATATTTATGAATTTCTGAAATTGTTTATTATACACATAAAAAGTATTAAAAATTTTCTATATTTTTGCAAACAAAGTTTATATGAATAAATTTTAAAAACGGGTCTATACCTATATCAATTTTTTTATATTTAATTATATAAATACGAGTACCTATCAACGCATAACAATAATTTTTCGTTATTGTACCTAATCAAAATTATTATTTTAATTTCATACAATTTTCTATGGGTATGTACCTACATACTATGCAAAAGCTATTTTCTTTAATAAAAATATAGGTACGTACCTATAAGATTTTCTTAAAGAAATAGTTTTCTAACTGTGTATGTACATATACAAAATACAATAATTGCGACTATCTAACTACCCACTGCATATAATTATTATAAAATTATTATTATAAAATTTTTTTATGTTTTTGTTATGATTTTTTGTTTTGTTTTTGCTTTCTTTTTTACCTTGAAATTGAGTGTTCGTTTCGAAAATCATTCGCATTCCCTTCCGTTTAAGGGATGAAATTTCTTACTCCAAAAATAATTAAACTATAGCACCTACGCCAATATGTATATGTACATATATCGCAAGTCAAAAAATGTGTAAGATTTCCTTATTTTTAATTTGGTGTGAGTTTTAAGTGTTTCTTAATATTTAATTTATAAATTAAAATTCTTCAACTTATTAAAAAAAAAACAGTATTGAATTTTCAAACAAAGAAATAAAATGTATGTTTTATATCTAAAAAATAATATTTTGAAAATTTTTATCTGCAATATTATTTAATCTTAAAAAGACCCAGCATGTAGACATTTCTATCGACATCACTTTAGCCGTTAACGAGAGAGTCTAAAATAAAATAGACGGTTCTATGGTGGGTGGTGGCCAAAAAAGTCATTAAACAGTATCTATGTAAGCTAATTTGAAAAAAATGACTTAACAATGTTGGTCTATTAGATTTGTTAAAATGATTAGTTAAAAAAAAAAATGACTGAAGGGATTTTTATCAAATGATTTTAAATCAATTATACTACGCTTCGAAAAATCGTTCGCAATAAAACTTGTATAAATTTTCGATTGGTCGAGGCAGTAACAATGAAGTCTCCAAACATTACATTAACATTAATTTTGTTTGCCCTGATTTTTGAAATATTCATACAAATTAACGCAAAGGTAAGTTGAGTTTTTGGCAAGTGGAACTTCAATGAAACATAAAATTTTCTATTATTATTCAAGCCTGCCTACTTGATAACTATAAAACACTGCGCATGCACTGTTAACCCAGCCTATGCAGACCCACCAACTTGTTATTTCAATGCAAGCTCATATCCTTCTAAATTTACTTCTGACATACAGATGCATCGTGAAGTGAAGATACAGAATTACGAATTGATTATCGATATTACTGTAAATAAAATAAAAAGAAGATTTCTCCATCAGAAAAGTAGTTCGTGTGCATTTTTTGAAGGACGTGTGTCTTCAATAGTAAAAATTTTAAAAAGTTATCTGGATGAATTTGGTGAATTACCAAAGTCATGCCCAGTTAGTAAGGTAAGTCATTAATTGAAAAAAGGCAAAGTATCAAAATAACTAATTTATTATTTTTTTTTGTTATAGAATTTTCGATATTATTTCAAGGACATAGTTCTTGACTCAAATAAACTGCCTCCTATTATGCCTGAAACTGATTTCCATTTGACTACAAACAATATGGAAGGCAATGAATTCATTTTGTTTTTCGAATTGAAAGGGAGTATTAAAAAAAATGATGAATAGTAAATAAATAAGAACAGTGAGAGTTCCAGTTACTCCCAAACACTTTGGAAACAGTTTCTGTGGTTTCTAGCAGCTCAGGTACCTTGGGAGATTGGGAGTATCGAGAACTCTCTCCAAAACACAATAATTGTATGTTTCTTTAAATTGTTTGTTTTTGCATGTTAATAAAAATTGTTGATCTTAAGATTTTGATGAAACTGACGTTGTGGACATTTTAGGTGATTTCTGCAAGAATGAAGTTACATAAAAAAAATCAAAACATTTAGAAACATTTTTTCATATTAATCAGCAAAATTAAAGAAATATAAACAGAAGATTGCTGCGAATATTGGCTCTTAGAACAGCAGCTATAAGAGACATAACTCGTAATTTTGCAATTTTGATTAATCAACGACTCAACTTGAAATTTCGAGAAACGACGAGGATTCTTTCTGCCCTGTCATGCCATTCATTTTCTTGGTGTAAGTAAAATTCTTAATGTTCTACTAAATGAGAACGAAATTCTTCAATTACCTAATGATTAACTGACATTTTAAATAAGAAAAATTGCTTTTAATCACACTGTTCATACACAGTGTTTTAAACATTGAATTAAACAAAGAAAGATTCTCGCACTGTGCTCACTTCAAGAGCAGTCAAAATCTAAATCAACGAATATCTTATAAAAATATTAGTTTTTAGAAAATGAGAATATCTTGGAACTCATATTATATTAAAAACATAACTACCAATAAGCTCAAACACAAATATGTATCTATAAATAATACAAAAAAGAACATTTTCATTGCATGGATCTCGAAAATCTTATGGCAGAATTTCTGGATTCAAAACTTCAGTGTTCCGGATTTTGGGATTTAATATTTTGCAATTCATGGTTTTTGAATTCGGTATTTTGGCCATTTGAAATTTCGTCCACTGCCAACGGCAAATATTCGTTGTAGGTCTTACGATATTATACAGGGTGCGTTTTGTGTTTATAAAATACAATTTAATAATTTATGTTTTATTGGAATATTATTATGGAAAATGATGTAGTTCAAGTTGGTTGCCTCTGGCCTTAGTGCAAAGCTAAGTTTTTTAAGGCAAATTTTGCATAAGCTTTTGTTACAATTTCAGCAATTTCGTATTTCTTATGTTGTCCTTAGCATCGAGGTTGTGGTTTATTTGTCGATTTACACCTTTTTCCTAGCCAGTCAATGGGTGATATGCATAAAAGATAGTAAATGCTTTTACTTGAGAATTTCTAAGTAATTACTTTTTTTGATATGCATAAAAATGCAGTAAATGCTGAAAATAAAGTATTTACTTGAGGCCACAGTACTTACTTTTTTCGGATGAACTTTTTCAGTAAATACTTTATTCCATATGCATAAAAAGTAGCAAGTACTTTTTTTCTGTAGGAATTACTTCTTTTTTTCAAAGTCGAAGGATAGCAACATGAAAATTTAAAAGTACATACTTTTTTTGATTTAAAAACATAACTATGTAGCTTCGAAACCATAAAAACTTACAGTCTTAACTCTCTTCTCAAAAGATTTATTTTCATTTATGAATATTTTCATAGCCTCTGACTTCGCTTTTTTTACTGCCGGTTGCTGCGACTTATTCATAAGAACACTATGTACTTTTAAAATACGCACAAAAACTAGGTGCATTTGGCTTATTGACAAACCTTCGTTCTTCATTGTTGCTCAGTCGACTTTCAATAAATTAATGATTGATAAAATTTCATGAACAGATGTTTACGAAACAAAAAGAAGGACAACAGTAATTTAATATAGAGATTAAACGGTTAATCTGGCAAAAAAATATTTGCTTACTAACCCGATAAGAAAAAAAAGTATTTACTATCAATTTCCGATGAATTCTAGTATTTACTTGGATGAATTTAGTATATACTGAAAGTATTTTCCAGTTAGTAAGTACTAAACTTTATGCATATGGAATGAAGTAAATACTTTAAATTTAACCATTTGCTTTAAGTTACAGTATTTACTATTATCTTTTACTTGTAGTAAATACTTCCGTTTTATGCATATCACCCAATATCACCACTTTTTGTGATTTTATTCGGCCAGGAACAATATCTCCTAGGATTCGTATCGTAGCGCGAGATGTGTGTGATGTGGCACTGTCTTGTTAGAATCACATGTTCGAAGGCCTAATTAATTCAATTCGGGCACAATAAAGTTTTCCAACCTGTCACCAGTAACTTTTACAGCATTCGCTATGCCATCCATAAAAGAATATGGCCTTATAATATCACGCCACCGTGCCGCCCCGGCACAAATGGCTGACCATAATGTTACTCTACGAGGGGATGTGTATTGGTCCTTGGTGTACCAATCGAGGGTTTTTAGTGCCCCAATAGCGGATATTCTGTTTATTTACAAGCCCAGTAAAGTACTTGGCCACTTATAATGAATATGATTGATGAAAAATTTCATTTACACGAAAATAGTAACCAAATAAAATTGACCTAGAAACTTAAGCGCACCCTGTATTTCCACATAATACCGTACCTTTTACTTTTTACCGTACTTTTTAATTTTAGCCAAATGATCAATGTAAATATCCAGCTATTTCGAATAGAAATGTTGTGATAAGAGATTATCTTGGTGGATTTGTCACTTTCTCAGAAGAGGCAGTACCCATTGAAAAGGCATTTTAGTTAAAGAGGCTGATATTCAATTACAGTGACACTCCAACTTTGGAATTGAAAAAAATAAAATGCACCACTAGATCGCACGAAAGTTCTTTGGAATTTAAGATACATTTTATAAATATAAAACATGGATTTAATGAGATAATAATGTTCATAAAATTGCCGTCTGATTTCTAGAAAAGTATGAATTTATGCAAACAAACTTTGAAAAATAGTTTTATTGTTAAATAAATTTTGTATACAAGAAATTTCTTTAAAATTGTTCAAGAAAAAAAATGTGGGATGCGAATTTGAAGTATTTAATAATATTGATTTTAGGAAATAATTTCAAAAAATAATCGTTCATAGGTTTAGAAGATATTGATTTTTCAAAAAAAAAATGTTTTCAAAAAAAAACCCAACAAATATTTTTTCGAATAGCTATTTTTATATACAATATTAGTTTAAACTTATGGGGACTCCTGCTGAAAATTTTTGGTTAAAATCCTTATAGCCGTTAATGAGAAAGTCGAAAATCAAAAAAAAAAAGGTTCTATGACAGGTACCGTTAATATCATTTTGCCCCAACATATTTTTTGACCAAAATGTAGTCCATGCCCATAATATCACACCTTATTTTTTTTTTCTCAAAATCGTTAGAGCCGTTTTCGAGATAAATATGATTTTGCATTACGGGTGTATGGGGGTACCGTTAGTTTTGCAGCTAAAAAAAATTCAATTTCTCCTCTAGGGAATGTCAGAAGACCCTTAACTACCGAGATTGGAAGAAATAGGTCCAGTGGCTTAAGTTGTAGTGAGAGGTACAGACATACAGACACACTGAAACATGTTTTTTGTGTACTAAATTTTCCTCAAATTTTTTATAAAAAAAAATTGATATGCAAATTGTTAGTCTTTAATAAAATACATTTTAAAACGTTATTTTAAAATTTAATCGTGTATCGGTTTTCAAGATATTGAATTTTCAAAAAAAAAATTATATTATTTTTTTTTTTAAATCCAAAAACTAGTTTTTCGAAAAAAAAATTAAGTTAATATTTTTTCAAATGCAAGGCATACAAATTTTGGTAAAAATCGTTAGAGCCGTTGGTGAAAAATTGGAAAATCAAAAAAACGGTACCCCTAATAACATTTCCCCCTAAAATTTTTTTTTGACCAAAATATATTCCATGTCTATCATATCACACTTAATTTTTTTTTATCAAAATCGTTAAAGCCGTTTTCGAGACAAATAAGATTTTGCATTATGGGTGTATGGGGGTTACCGTTAGTTTTGGAGCTAAAAAAAAATTTCAATTAACTACCGAGTTTGAAGAAAATACCTCTAGTAGTTTAGGCTGTAGTTCGAGGTACAGACATACAGGCATATATACATACGGACATACAGACATACAGACAGACAGACAGAATTGCCGGACTCACTTTTTTCGTCTTCGCTATCTTCGTTATGTCAACTTTGATCAAAATCTCGAGTTTGATTTTTCTTCCAAATGCAGAACTTGCCCTATAGTACCTATGTACTGATATCGCAAGTAAAAATTAAAAATATGGGCACAAAGGTTCGAAGAGCACCTGAACCCAGTGAATTTCAGCTCTCAATCAATCCTGTTTCCTTGTTAGCAGGAATGGAGGAAACTTCAATTTTCTGTCGAGATTGAACGCTTAAGATGAGAGTCAGTATTTAACAAGAGATATTCTTAGAAGATGGGTCACTTCTTCGCAAAACAACTTTGGATTATGGGGATATAATAAAAGAATTTCTGAGAATTAAGGCGAGGGAAAATTTCATTTTTTAATAAATACATCTTTAAAAAGAATAATTGGAGTATTATTTCTAGATCCAAATAAACAATGAACATTATACAGCCTTTCACTGATCCCTCATAGTCCAGTCAAAGCGTCATGAAAAAGGGCCTGACCTTGCGCGCAGAGGCATGGTCAATTTTTTTTTTCATGGATCGATAGGTGCTTATGAGAAAAGCTTAAAACCAAATTTGCACCACACGACAACTTTTTTTACCAAAGTTATTGGTAAAAATATGTGTTGTGTCATTTTTTGGTCATTTGCGAATATCTCGGCTCCACTATCTCGTACAAACAAAAATTAAACATTTATTTATTCCTAATAACATTATCTATTATGTTCTAAAAAAAAATTTGTTTAAACAAATGAAAAAAAGTTATAGTGAGTTAAACAAATTTTTTGTTGGTTAAAAATCAATTTTTCGTGATTTTTAAGAAAAAAGCTCATTTAATGATGAAATTTTTATTTTTTATTATTAAAGTTCTTGTAATTCCCTACAATATAAAAAAAATCAACACTCTACGATGAACGAAAGCCGAGTAATAAATTATTGAACATAGGTAAGTCAGCGCACCCACGCATTTTATGATTTTATGTTTTAATTAATATCTCAGCCCCAGTATGTCGCAAAGTGAAAATAAAAAACGATATTGCTAATAACAATATTTTCTATCAACTTGCATTTAATTTAATATGTTTGAGCAAAAACATAAAAAGTTACCGTTGGTTTCAACGTTTTTTTTCTTGTTTTTAATACCTTTTTTTGAAAGTTATTGAGAAAAAAACTGTATTTCACGGTAAATACTTTTCAGTTTTGGATTTTTGTTTTATAGTCCTGCTAATTTTCTTCAAATTAAAAAAAAAATTAGTCCATTACGACAAACGGGAGCCAAGATATTCATGATTTAAAAATTTAGGAAAGCTTACAATTTAGTATTTTAACCTTGTAGCTTGTAATTTTGGTGTCGCCAGCAACAAGAAGCAACAAATATATGTGTAAGTATGTGTGGGGTGCTTGACGGATACCAATATATCTTGTTGCTGGCGACACCAAAATTACAAGCTACAAGGTTAAAATACTAAATTGTAAGCTTTCCTAAATTTTTAAATCATGAATATCTTGGCTCCCGTTTGTCGTAATGGACAATTTTTTTTTTAATTTGAAGAAAATTAGCAGGAATATAAGACCAAAATCGAAAACTGAAAAATAGTTACCGTGAAATACAGTTTTTTTCTCAGAAACTATGAAAAAAAGGTATTAAAAACAAGACAAAAAACGTTGAAACCAACGGTAACTTTTTATGTTTTGGCTCAAACATATTAAATTAAATGCAAGTTGATAGAAAATATTGTTATTAGCAATATCGTTTTTTATTTTCACTTTGCGACATACTGGGGCTGAGATATTAATTAAAACATAAAATCATAAAATGCGTGGGTGCGCTGACTTACCTATGTTCAATAATTTATTACTCGGCTTTCGTTCATCGTAGAGTGTTGATTTTTTTTTAAATTGTAGGGAATTACAAGAACTTTAATAATAAAAAATAAAAATTTCATCCTTAAATGAGCTTTTTTCTTAATAATCACGAAAAAGTGATTTTTAACCAACAAAAAATTTGTTTAACTCACTATAACTTTTTTTTTCATTTGTTTAAACAAATGTTTTTTTTTAGAACATAATAGATAATGTTATTAGGAATAAATATGTGTTTAATTTTTGTTCGTACGGGATAGTGGAGCCGAGATATTCGCAAATGACCAAAAAATGGCACAAATTACATTTTTACCAATAACTTTGGTAAAAAAAAGTTGTCATGTGGTGCAAATTTGGTTTTAAGCTTTTCTCATAAGCACCTATCGATCCATGAAAAAAAATAGACCATGCCTCTGCGCGCAAGGTCAAATGACGCTTTGATTGGACTATCATGTTTGTAAGATGTTTTTTTTTAATATAAAGCTTGCCTTAAGGTAAAACTAATAACACAGGGGTTTCGAAAAAAAAAAAAAAACATTTTATCTGACCTCAAGAATTTCTCTTAAAAGTGTCAAAGTCAGTTTGTAGGACGATCTTCAAATTGGAACATATACTTTTGTCATAATTCCATAATCTGTGTTTCAAAAAAAAAATGATACTAAAAGAAAAACGAAACCCTCCTCATGTGGTGTGAAGTTTGTTTAAGGTATCTTCCCAAAGCTAGGGAGGTGAAAATCCCCACATAACACCATAATAAATTTCTGCCAAAGAGGCTTTTCTTGTCATAAAATCTAAATTGCATCCCTCCCCCTCCCCACCGCCAAACACCACAGCTTTAGAAAATGAAAACGTGTCATGACTTCTAAATTCAATCAAGATTATACGAACCAGAAAACCAGAAATGAACAAAATACTTCCCTCCTGATGTCAAAATGCTGATTCTCTATTTTCGGAAAAGTGACACTTAAGTGTCGAAACGTTTTTATGATTAAACTAAATTAATGTTCTGATTTGTCTCCGATTGCTTCGTAATAAATCGCATTCAATCGATAAAATTGGATGCGGGTTCCCCACAACCAAATAAAAAAAAATTAAAAAGGCAAAAAATCAAAACAATCCCTATCAGCAGCTTCAGCCTCAGCTCTCCGGTTCCAGGCCGAAAAAATACTTTTGTTCAATGGCGCGGCTTTCGAAACTCATAAATAAAACGATTCGGTTTTTTTTGTTGGTTTCGAAGTGTTAAGGATAGATTAAGCAGCGCAAACAAGAGACAAGTTCTGATAATATGATGACAGCGTTCTGCTGGTGGTTTGGTGCTTCTGTCATTCAATTATGGGTTAACGTTTTCGAGATTTTTTTACGACCTTTGAAGTGTTTTTTTTTCCGACTCATTTCTATGCACGGAATGTAATTGGAGATGGTGAAATTGGGGGCTCAAAATTTAATGATGGATATTGGATATGTTTTTTTTTTTCGTCTGATGTTTTCTGTCAGTTGTAATGTTTCTTTGATGGTGATTTTTTTATGACAGACATTTTATGTGACACACAAATAGACAGGGCGACACTGCCATCACACAGCTGTTTAATTTTCTTGCATTTTAATTATAACCCATAAAATTGTCGTTAAATTAAAAGTAAAATTTGTTTGTAGCCAGCTGAATAATCTGATGGGGAAATTAATAAAAATTGTTTTCCAAGTTACAATGTAAGAATTTGTAAAAAGGCAACTTTAAGTGTTTTTTAATGGACTGTGTAAGAAGAGACTTAAAAAACTATTAGTAGAATATTATCCGTAAATGAAGAAAAAAAAGATATAAAAATATTTTATTAAAGCTTTAAATTGATAAAATCTCAACATTTTAAGATTTAAATTTAAGAGCTTTTACGAGGCTTGTATAAATAAGAAGGGCATGGATTAAAAAGGCGAGAATCTCTATTTTTGAAATCGATATATTAATGAAACCTGCTTTAGTATAAATTGACATTTATTTTTAATTAAAAATGCAATATCTTTGCGAACTTATTGATGTAGAGTCAAACTTCGTTTTGGCAACATAACAATTTGAAACAAGCTGGATTTTGCAATTAAGTAAGGTATAGAAACAAAATTTGGTTTACCCCCTCAGCTCTTACACTCTTACACCTCATTTATTTTTGTATTTAAATTGAACTATTGATATTGATGGAGGTAATTCAGTTTGTAATTTCGAACAATTGATTCATAGGTTCGGCTCTCTGTAATAAAAGTCTAAAGAAGATAGAGGGCGGAAAAGTTTTAGTTATGAACTTAGCAGCCATAAAATCATTTCCACCTACTTTAAAAATAAAAATAAAATGTTAAACTCGACCGGAATTAATCCTACTTCACTAAATGCATGGCATTCAAAATACTTAGTTTCTAGCCAAAAAGTATGCCATCTGATTTCTTAAGCAAATATGCAACTATGGAAAATCGGAGTGTTTTTATGATTTTAATTATTTTGTTAAGTTTTTCATTGTTATTATTTATTATTATTGTTCTTATTTTATTATTATTATTATTTTAATTACTAATTTATTTATTATTTTCCTTAAAACTTGTTTTCGAGACATTTAAAAAACAACTGTGCGCCAATTTTAGATTTTTATTACTGTGCCATTAAATATTAACATAAAACATAGAAAAACAATTTTTTTTATTTTTAATCATTTTTGAAGTTTCTGCACACAAAAGTATGGTTCATCAAAAGATACTGGTAATAATATTTTAATATAAAATTGTTTTACCAGTGCATGGTAGGACATACAAATTTTTTTCAAAACTCTTGGAGCCATTTTTGAGATTAATAAGAGTTTCTATAACAATTTTTTAACATATGCTTGTTGCAAACCGTTATTTTTAGATAAACAAATATTTTTTATTTAAACTTCTTACATAGTTATAAAATACAACTAGGGTTAAGTTGTACCATGTATTTTTCGAAATATTAGGTTTGAAAAAAATGACATATTTTAAAATTCTGAAACATATTTGCTTGAAAATTTGTAAACACAATGTTAACTATTTCAATCATGATCTACGATTTGGTCGAAAATTGTTTTTATAAAAATGGAACCGTCTTTTTAGTTTCGACTTTCTCATTAACGGCTCTACTAAAATGAATGGTCCAAAATTTTAAACACCCTATTATAAAGGTTTAAGTATGACAGTAATTAACAATATGATAACTTTTAATTAGCATACTAACACATTGTTAATTTTAATAATTTTCTAACTATTATCGTACTTAAGCAAATTTCTTTACAAATTGCTTCTGAACGCACCTAAAACACATATAAACAACTAGAAAAATTTAAAATAAATTCTTATTTAACGCTTTTTTTCTCACCATTGCAGTGTTCCAAAAGATGAACGGGTTGAAATGTGGGTACTCGAAAAGATGGACGCTTTATTTCTTATACGATTTTTATTCTACTTCTTCCCCTTTATTTCATCGTTACATTTTTAAGTAACTGTATTAAATTTTTGTAACGGTACTTTATACTCACAGTTTGTATAAATTCTTCAGTTAAAAGTGAATTTTGTAGAGTTAAGTTTTTAAACCCCAAACAAAAGTGCGCTGTGTTAGATGACATAAAAACAATATTTTATCGAAGCATTGCAACAAAATATGGAATCACTATATCCAAGATTGTTGGAATAAAAAAAAGAAAAGGCAATCACTGTGTAAGACATCAATTTCTTGAACGGAAAACGCAAAACATTACATAAATCAGAAATGCCGAAAATGGAAGGGGCGTTGTATATATGGTTCCTGAAGCTACGAGACCTACATGCTCCCGTGTCAGGGATAATCATGAAAACTAACGCCAAAAAATTGCACACTATTGCCAAGGAAAGAAATTCAGTTTTGTTATGTTTTATGTTTCTTAAAAATAATATGAATTGATATTTTGTAAGATACAATGTTTTTATGTACAGCTATATATGCTTTTCTTAAACTAACTCTCCAAGCTTGGAAAGATGAACAATTCGAAAAGATGAACGGGGCCTCTTTATATCCGTTCACCTTTTTGAGATTCTACTATATTTATTAATAAAATTGATAAAACGATTTTTTTTATTTTCGGTTGAATATTTTTTTTTATTATTGAATTCAGATTATTTAAATAGTGTTTTTAGTAATTTAAATAATACATTTTACAAATTTGAACACATTTTTTCGAATATGCAAAACGTTCTGTATAACAACACCGATATAGTTCGAAATGAAGAGAGTACAGCACAAAGTATGTGGGATCTCCTACAGAGAACTTGCAAATAAAAAGCCAAAACACTGTAAGTGGTTTCAAAAGGACACAACCAACAAGGCAAAGAAACATGGTGGTGGAATGATGAAGCTAAATCAATTATAAGTAAAAAGAAAATGGCTTTCAAGGCTTGGTCGAAGTGCCCCTCTAATGATACAGAGCAAAAGTCACGCCTCGAAGTGGAATATAGAAACTGCAAGAAAGAAGCGAAGAAGAAGTGCGCCCAAATTCAAGCAAAGAATACAAAAAACCTGTATCGGGAGCTGGATGAAATTTCTACCCCGACAGCTGGTGCTATTCAAGAGCTACGGCAAAACACGAATAAGGGCGCAACTATCTTTAAAATAGCCGCTCAAAGAAGAAGAAATGCCCAGGAGATTTGTTCGCCAAAGTTCATTAACAATGCTCAAGGCCAACTACTTGTGGAAGACAACGAAATTCTTCACAGGTGGCGACAGTATTGTGACGGACTTCTAAACGAACAATTTCCAAGGCTATACTTTCCAATAGCTTCACCTAACTTAAGCGAAGTATCCGACGTCACAGTCGAAGAAGTTAGTGAGGCGGTAAAATACTCCAAAAAGGGAAAAGCTGTTGGCCCAGACGAAATACCCTCAGAGTTTTGGAAAAAGATGGGAGACATCGGGTTTAGATGGCTCATGATTCTTGTCTCCAAACTTATACGAGGTGATCGCATGCCTAATCAATGGAGGGAAAGTTACCTTCTTCCAATTTATAAAGGAAAGGGTGATACTCGAAGCTGTGATAATTACCGTTCGATTAAGCTGATGTCACACACCATGAAGATCGTTGAGCGAGTCTTGGGTAGCCGACTGCGAAAAATAATTAGGCTATCTGATGACCAGTGCGGGTTTGTCGGTGGTAAGTCAACCACGGATGCAATCCAGAGTATAAGAATAATTATGGAAAAACATCGGGATTCTTTGGAGGATTTGCATGTCGTATTGGTTGATTTTGAAAAAGCATTCGATCGGCAACCACGAGATCTAATATGGGTGGCCCTCAGGCAACGAGGAGTTCCAGAAACCTATGTGCGGATAATTATGGACATGTATGATGGAGCAGTTACTAAAGTAAGATGCGCAGCTGGAGTCACCGAAGAATTCGAAATCACAGTAGGTGTACACCAGGGAAGTGTCTTGAGTCCCCTGCTCTTTATTACAGTTCTTGATTACCTGCTTGAAGGCAAAGTGACGGATCCAAAAGTACATCAGTTATTCTTTGCTGACGATGGAGCCATCATAAGTGAAGACCCGATATCCCTACAACGAGCACTTGACGTATGGCTGGATGTTCTAGAAGGAAGTTGGTACCGCATAAGCGCGAAAAAGACAGAATACCTATGCTGCCCATTTTCTGATCCACACAGGCCTATTCCAGACATTTATTTGAATGGAGTAGTGCTTGCCAAGTGTGAAAAGTTTAAATATCTGGGGTCTATGATAAATAACGAAGCTACTTGTGATGACGATATCAATCATCGCGTAAGCGTAGGGTGGATGAAGTGGCGGCAAAATTCTGCTATCTTCTGTGACCGAAAAATGCCCCCTAAGCTGAAAGGAAAGCTCTACACTTCAGTTGTGCGTCCAGCACTCACATACGGTTCACAATGTTGGACAATGTACAAAAAGTATGAGAGTAAGCTAACGGCAGCTGAGATGAAGATGCTTCGTATGACAGCAGGAGTTACAAAGCTTGATCGAATTAGAAGTACGAAGATCCGAGGAAGCCTTCATGTTAAGAATACCATTTCCCAAAAAATTGAACACGACCGACTCAGTTGGTATTGCCATGTTCAAAGGAGAGATCCTGAGAACCCCCTCAAAAAGGCAATATCATACAACGTTCCAATTCGGAATAAAAAGAAAGGTAGGCCTAAACACTCCTGGTACAAACAAATGCAAAAACACCAGCATTCAGTTGGCCTCAGAAATGGAACAATACAAAACCGGGAGGCTTGCCGCCGATTTCTGAGGTCAACCCGGCGAACCCCACAGGCGGATCACTAGTGTGAAGCAGATACGTGGGAGAGTTATGATCCCCTCGACATCGAGATCATAACAGCGCCGAAACAAACAAAGGAAGAAGAAGACAAATTTGAACACATTTAAAAAAAGTTATCTTTTTATACATATTTTTTTTTTATCCCAAAGTACTTGTACTTCGATATACATACGGCGAGTACGTGCGATCCAGATAAGCATTATATTTGCTAAAATTTTGTTTTATTTAAATAAATACCATAAATATTAGGGTGGGTCAAAAAAATCAACTATTTTTTTTTTGGATCCGACACATGAAAACTAGTTCCTAGGTACCTCTAGAAAGTACTTACCAAATATTAGCTCTTAATATTAACGGAAAGATTATGCTCATCATAGTTTTCCATTTTCAATTTAGTATCATATAAAAATGGTCATATCTTATCAACAATAGATCGTTTTTTAACCAATCGCATAGTCAATGATTTTAGGAAATTGAACGCTCTACAAAAATGGTCTTATATACTTTTTTCATTAATCCAACCATTTAAAAGATATTCAACGTCAAAGATTGAAGTATTTTAATGAAAATAACTTTTTTGTTTTGAATTTTGTAACTTAATAAAAAATAATTATTGTCAAATGAGTTTCAATTATTTCTATAGGAAATTGAACGCTCTACAAAAAAGATCTCTGTAGTTAATCGATTACTCTAGCCATTCAAAAGATATTCGCAGTAGAATTCCAATGCCTACTGATTTTAGTAGTTTTTCAATAAATATTCCCAATTTATCCAGTTAATTTTTGAATTTTAAGATAGTTCATGTTCTATTTCAGGAAAAGAAGGTTTTTATTTAAGAAATATAATTTAACATGTCAGCAGAAAAAAAAATTCTATTTTACCAATTTCAATTAACCATTTTTTTATTAATAATAAATATGAATATTTTTGTTTAAACCTACTTCATCTTATAAAATACATATTAATGATCAACACAGAATTTTTTCAAGCAAAAAAATTCAATAGCTGGCTCACAATACGATATTTTGTTGTTGGGGCATTTCGTACACCAGTGTGGCAGCTATGTTATTCTACAGAAGTGTGGCAGCTAAGGGTTAAAGTAAGATTGCTTAGGACTGTCAATTATTTATTTATTTATTTATTTATTTATTCATTTACAATATCCATCAAGTACATAAACTTTAATTGATTAAACAATAGGTTTATATCATAATAAAATTGAATAATTTAACAAATAATTTAACAATTTTAACCTAATTTGCTGCAAAGCGAATAAAGACTAATTTGAATAATTAAGGATACTAGTTGTAGCTCAAGCTGTATCGATAAAAAATTTAGTGCTATATCCTATCTCAGGTAATCTGAGCAACGGATCACTGGTACTATTTACATATATAAAAATCTTGGGTGAGTAATATAGGGAAATCCCTGCTAAAACATTAAGTAAAGTATTGAAGTATTTGCTCTCTTGCTCAACGTTTTGGTTTAGTAATCTGGATAATTAATGGTCCTTCCCAATGCTAAAAGATTAAAAAAGATTGCTTTGGACTATCGTTCCTAGTTGGTTGTAGGGCGAAAAAGACTAATCGAGATATTGGTGCACATTGTGGTTGACTTCGGTGAGCTACGGTCGAGTTTCTACGGAGTTTCTACTCAATAAAACTTACTTAGAGCAAGAAAATAACCCGAATTGGGTACCTCGGGAATAATGAGATGGAAGAACTGCCCCGCTAATTAGAGCCTCCAGGGTGTAAAAAACTTGGTCTCATTATTAATTGAGTAGGCCCTCTGTAAATAGAGCACAAGGTGGCTGTGGTTGTACCAACCAAGTCACGCGGTTGGCTATTGTCACCAACAATAGTTAGATGGAAAAATACGGACCAAGGGTGGTAATGCTTGGTTTGTCAAGCAATCAAGATCTCGCCCCTGCTGGAAAGGATAAAAACATAAATAAAAAATCTTTGGCTCGTATTTCAGAACTTAACACTTGACCAGACCTCCAAGGTTATAGTTCACCTACTAACCATTACGCCATTAGGGTACTACCTCACTGACTGACGACAATTGTGTTGCCGAAGATTGACCTCACAATACTTTCAAAGCTCAAATATATTAGTATTAGATTGTACCAAGGAATGTAAATAGAACAAAATTGAAACTTACAGCTACACATTTGTTTCTGCAAGGCAGCAATGATTATTTGCTAAAAATCTCTACCCCTACGCTAAAATAATGTTTTGTGATGTAAAGCGGATATTCAGTTCTCTTAGAACAGAGCGCTCTTGAACAGAAAATTGAAAAAAAAATATTTAATAGAAAATACTTAATTCAAAATAAAAGAACAAACCATTTGACGTCCCAAAAAATTTTAAAGTCGAAAATCAAAACAAAAAACAAACCTCGATCGCCATCCAATTAGCAATTAATCGAAATATGAAGACATATAATATCCCTGTTCAAAAAATCACATTCAATAATAATCTTATTTATATAAACAAAAAATAAAAAAAAAAATCACAACCACGCATAGTAGCTGAATAAAATTTTTGATTAATTTTTAATGAGAAGTAATAGGAAAATTATTGAACGAAATTGGGAACCTTGACTTGAATCGTAGAGGCCTAGTTATTGTTCAAACATCTAATTTAATATCGATTAGATTCAATTGGGTTTCTATTGTCAAGTGTGGCAATATTGTATTATTTTTTTTTTATTTTCTTTCACAAGTGAAATTCTGTGATTGAAAAATTGCTAAGTACATATCTGCTTGAACATAAATTACTATCAAATTAATGGAGGATATTTTGCCCAATTATATTAGTTTCACAAAATTATGGGTCTTTGACGTTTTAATACCGAAATTCTAGGTCAAAAAGGGGCTGACAATTAATTGAATATATTAAACAAATAATTGCTAAGAAATGATAAATGATTTTGCTGAAATAGAATTTAAAAAAAAAAAACTGATTATTGAAATAGTAGTTTTTTCGTACTTAAATAATAATTTATTTTGTTAGGTAATCTTTCTACTACTGTCATGCCAGAGGTTTCAGTCCACTGCCATTTAAAAAAAAAGAAAAATGTTATTTTGGGGTGCTTCTTCTTGGAGTGTTAATGACAAACCATCCAATAGTTTCTATTGTCATTTTAAGTGTTTCACATCTTAAGCGTTCGGACTATGCGGAAAAATCGTAGGTCCAACCGACAACTAGCACTATAGGTTCAGGTTCTCTATAAGCCATTGGCCTCTAATTAAATTTTATTTTTTAATCTTTTCAAGATAGACATCACAAATTTCAGACTTTGGTGCCAACAACCTTAATTTTAAAAACCACACGTTTTCTTTTCGAAACATTATAGTCCCGCCACAAATATGTCCAGATGCTTCGTGATGTATACGTAAGATTTATGAAAAAATCATTCATTATGACGATGTGTTCAGTTCATTACAATTGCTTTATTATTATTGTTATTACGACCTCTGGTACTCGTAAAAGTTTCTTAATTGCATTTGCATCACAGTAAACTGCTTTATGTCAGCAATAAATTATCAAACGAAGCTGCTGCACCGCTCAGCTCAATGCCAATGCAAAGCGATTTATAGCTGAAAATAAGATATGCATATATGTAGGTACATCTTGATTTTAATGATTGCCACTTGTGTATGATTTGAACTATTTGGTTAAAATTCAACAAAATTTGTATAGTTAGAAAAAGGACAGTCAAGAAATCACATTCGCAACGGGATGGCCGTGGCGCGATGGTTGTGTGCTCGCCTGTCAACCTCAGTATCACAGGTTCGATCCCTGCCTACGTCTAAGTCGCTTTAATTCCATTAAAAAACCTTCTAAAAATTGTCATCAATGGGTTGATGGTTTACTCATTACATTGTTGTTTAGGCATAACACTAACAACATGTGATTGAGTTAAATTAGTATGCCCAACAAGGATGAAAAACGAATAAAATAATGAGAATTATAAGGGACATAGAAATAAGACACGGCAATTCTCCGCTTTAGTTCAGGCGCCATCCCTGGAGATAAAAAAATCTGAGACAACCACCTTCAGTCTCAGAACATCGTGCCACACATCTTTCCTATCCTTCTTTCTCTTCCGTAACTTCACGCCCACGCTGTGTTAAAACATTTAAAGGGTACTCATATTCCCTTGAGCGTGAGTTAATTATAAAAAAAAAAAAAAATTGCATCGGGATGGATTTGGCATTTTATTGATCGTCAAAGTCTAAGAGCGAGTTAAAATCCATGGATAAACCATGCTTAAACTCAGTTTAGTGTGAGAAGAACGTACAAGAACAAAGAACGGAGGGTGAGCGATTTGCCACCATTCAAGCCGCTTTCAATTCGTGAGGGCAAAATTTGTTGAAAGCAAATATTCATCTTGCAATTTTTTATCAAAAATCTTACTCTCTGTAGCTCGTACCTAAGACAATAGAGGGCGGTATGTTTCGAGCGGAGTTATTATTGGCAAATTCGATTATCTCTGCGAGTATCTTTCCAAGTGCAATTAGTCAGTAGGAGGAGAGGAAGAAAGGTCGCTTTCTTAGAAACCGGCTGGACAAATGCTGTTTCAATCTTCTAGGAATGATTCCAGAACAGAAGGATGGAAAAACTTACGCAAAGGTTTTGCCAGCGAGGAAGACCACCACTTCAGAAGATTGAGGGTATACCATCAGGACAAGTGGATTTGTTTATATCAAGATCTCGAAGAGCTCTTGTAATTATACATGTCGCATTGAATTATTTACATTCCCAAGTACAAGAGGGACAATGTTGACTTGGAACTGAAGATGAAGTTGAATTTTTTACGTTCTTGAAAAATTACTAGAAATTTTTACTGCCTTTGGGACATTACAGAATTTTTTAGGGCTCATCTACATGCAGGTGCATATCAGCAAAAGTCTCAAAAATCATCTCCCTTCGGTTGCTTGCTGTTTTGAATAGCGGAGCCAACTTGAATTGTGTACATTGTGAAGTCACCCAAAATAGCGACTTCAGTGTAGTGAAATATCTCACTTACTAACAAGGTGGCGCTGGTTGAGGTCCTCTCCCACTTTTGTCACGGTCTTTATATACTGCGCTGTCTCTTGGGGTTAAATCCGAAGACTTCCCGGGTCTGATCATTTGGATCCATTTAGACTACATGACCTAGCAATATCAGTCGTTGGACTTTAACTCGTTTGACTAGGTCGCTGTACAGGTACAGGATGTGCGTCCTGCCTGCCGTTGCCAAAATATTAGCGAAAATAGTACTGGAAATGCATCAGGGAACATCTAGAAGCCACACTCGATGCCGAACAAGCAGGTTTCCGCACTGGATCCTATATCATATCCACCTGTTACTCATCGACTTTGAGAAGGCTTTCGATAGCGACAAAAGAGCATTTATTTGGCATGTTTTACGCAGGGCGGATATCCCGGATAAATTAATAGCTACTATTAAGGCAACTTATGATGGATCCAAATGTCACTATGTGCACGAAGGGAGGCTGTCAGAAGAGTTTGAAGTCCAAAATGGAGTCAGACAGGGCTGCATTCTGTCACCAATATTGTTTCTGTTGGTGATAAGCGATGTGCTGCGATTCGATGGACTCTGACGTCTCACCTGAAACATCTTGACTATGCGGACGACGTATGCCTGCTCTCTCATATGATCATGGAGCTCCACCAAATGACAACATGGGTGGAGAGAGAAGCAGAAATCGTGGGGCTGAAAATCAACTCCAGAAAAACAAAGATGATCAGCCTAGGAACCCAGTCATCTTCTCTCATAAATATTTCTCAACAAACCGGTAGAGAAAGTACAGAGCTTCCAATACTTTGGAAGTATCATCTCTACCGATGGTGGCACCGAACAGGACATCAGCTGTCGAATAGGAAATCGGAAACATATGGAGGAATAACTCTCTAAGCTTAAAAACCAAGCTACGGTCTGAGGACCTAACTAAGTAATAAGTATAAGTATGGTGACGTTCTGGCCAATATGTCGGTGTTGTGTGTAATTTCTTGGTAACATCATAATACTTGGTCTTGCCCTAATTGACCACTTAGTCCATCTTTTTCACTTCAGTCTCAATACTCACAAATGTGCCACTGACAACGCGTTTTGTTCTTACAATTATGTCAATATCGTCGGGTTATCCGAGTAATTGGTCGGAATTTTGAAAGATCGTGCCTCTAGTGTTAATGAGTTTTGCAGTATTACTTCAGGAATGATATTGAAGAAGTCGCATGACAAAGCGACGCTTTGCCTAAAACCTTCTTTTATATCAAAAATCAAATGTATTGCTGAGAACTTGCTAAGGAGTCTTAAGCCTCTAAAGTTGGCGCAGTTCGGGCAGACAATGTCAACCTTCCATTCATCGGGAATGCCTTCTTCCGACCATATTTTGCAGATGAGCTTGTGCATACTTTTAACCAGTTCTATGTCTGCCGAAATATTGCTTTTCAAGATTTCCTTCTATCAAAGTCTTGCGATTTTTTGAATATCGCTCAAAATTTAAAGATTTTGCAACTATAGTTAATTCTTGCATTTTACAATTCTCATATTTGCAACGTTCTAAATAAATGTCCACATTTGTATGAAAATAACATTTTGTAATATCGCAATAAAATACATACAGCATTGGTTTTTTTTATTCAAAGCTGGCAATTTGCAAAATTTGGGTTTGCGAGTTTTTTAATTTCGCGAGATAGAGATAAGACAGATTTTTCTAATTGCGAGATTTCTACACATTTGCATACATTTTTTCTAGACAGTTTTACTGTACTATAGTGAGATAAAAGAGATTTTCAAAAAAAGTGTATTTTTCAAAATTTTAGTTTTTTTTTTTCGAATTCTATGGCAAGGAATTTTCTTTAAGTGGCAACCATTGGTGCATCAGTTGGCTTGTAAAAATATATATTTAAAATAAATCGAAGTGAAAATGCATACTGATGATGATGTTGTAGTAATAAAACTTCCTCGTGTTTTCAATTTATCTAATCTCACTTAAAATAATATCTTCTCTATCCGCTGTTTACAGAAATTTTCAAAAAAAAAAAAAAAACAAAAACAAATTTAGAAGGAGGATCCATAAACCCTCATCTATTTCCTAACCCGAGGTGAATTTTGAGGTTGTTTGTGGCAAACTTTTGCATAGCTTCCTCTTGAGAGTTAGATTATATCGGTGATGGTGTGTATTGGGCGTTTCAGGGTTCCGAAAATATTCCGGGACTAACCATATCACATATGTACAGCTGTATGTGCACATTTCAAGTACACTGCCAAGAGAATAAGCCAGGGAGACAGTTGTTGTGTATCGCTGCGGGAGGGTATTTTACGGTCTTTTAAAATGTGGAAATATGCCAGAGAGTTGGGGAAGGTCAAATTTTAGAGGGATTTATGGGCAAAATGCACGATACATGTATGAACGGTTTATGGCAACCGAATGACGTCAACGATTAAGTTTTAGTTCAAGGTGTAGGTACAATCTAACAGCTGCACCATAAGCTTGGGTATTAGAGAAGTAATATCGAATGGGGGTTTTGAATATTTGGCAATAAAGCTGTATTTTGTGAATAGAATAACAAACAAAAAGGAAACAAACAACATTACCCAATGATGGAGATATTGTTTTGATACACGAAATTGTATTTGGATGCCTTGAAAAGTTTTTAACTTCAAGCATGAGCTATTCTATTCTATTCTATTTGGTAAGCTCTTCAGAGATGAGAAATAGAAGGTTTTCCAAATATCTATAAATATCTATAAATAGATATTTACTTAAAAAGTTGTATAGAATTATTACAATATTTCCTTAATGAAGACAAATTTATTGAAAGTTTTTTAATTTGCTAAATAGCTAATCATTTTAAGAAAAAATTGAGTTAAAAACCAAATATTTGTATCATTTGCTTATGATCTACCAACATACTCGTACAAAGTCGTTTTTGATTTTTTTCGAACTTATACTTTTTGTTGAAAATGATAAAAAGAAAAATTCGTTTGTGAAATCTTGCCTTTTTTGAAAAATTCTTAATTTTAAAAATTTATTTAAGAGGCTGTTAATTATTCTCAAATTTGTATATTGTAAAAGCCATTTTCTTAAATCCTTTGTTTTTTGTTTTATAACATTTTAAAGTAGATATTTTGATAGCCTTTTTTTAACTAAGGGGTTTTTCAATTGGGGCGGGTATATTTTAAAGGCTTGTAGAGGTCATATTGTTTTGGTGACATCTATCAAATCCCTTGATTATAATTTAGTTTTTGATGCGAAATGACCATGCCAGCTAACACGATTAAACAGCCGCTGCAAACATGTTTTTCATAGCTATACTGCCTCTCGCAATAAAATCACAAATCCTCCACGAGTATCTCTTGCCATGAAAAGTTCTTCTCATCTGTAATTCGGATTCGGCAGAAATTTGTAGCTCCCCTCCGTTCCTATTACAAGCAAACAGAAATGGTTTAGAGTGTTGCAAGTAACTAACTCCTGGTTCTTTACGATTTTTTACAACATAAAATTTATTTATTTCCGAGAAAATCAAAACTAAAAAAAAAATAAAATGCACGACTGGGTCGCACGAAGTTGCTAAACTTGAAAAAATTTTGGTACGCCAATTTAAAGTTTTTATTATTGTTCGAATAAAAATTAAATTTACAAAAAAAAAATTCAGCCGTTTCTGAGATATCGAATTTAAAAAAAAAAGAAAAAAGAGATTTTTTTTTTGAAAAATTCAAAAATTATTTATTTTAAGGTTTTAAAATGCAATATGTTTTAGACTTTTTAGAAATTTCTCTATAAAAAATTTCATTAAGATCCGTTATGTGGATAATGAGAAAGTCAAAATTCGAAAAAATGGTTCTATGGTAGGTACAAGCTGTAATATCTTAGTTTCAATTTTTTTTTATTAACTTAAAGATCGTAAAAATTAATTGGAAGTACAAAAAATTTTATCAAAATTCTAGGTGCCGTTTTCGAGAATAAAAGATTTTTGAAAACCATTTTTTTTAATTTTTTAGCATTTGTATGGTAGGTGCCTTAATTTTTAGGTAAAATAAAAGTTTTTTCGCACATATTGTAGATTATATTGAGAAAATTTTATTTATCAAGTTTAAAAAAAATCTAGCATGGGGTTTTCGAAATATTGAGTTTTGAAAAAAAAAAATTTGAAGGTTTTCTTAAAAATCCAAAAATTTTTTTTTTGAAATTTGAGTAAACAATTCTATTTATGTGTTTGGGGAGCTTAAGCAAAAAAAAATGATCAAAATCGTTAGTTCCGTTTTTGAGAAAATCAAAAACAAAAAAAAAATGGTTCCATGGGGGGTACCTTCAATAACCATTTTTCTGAAAATTTTTTTCAACCTAGCTTTCACTAAATGACATTTTTTTGTATTTTTATTTTTAAAATCTGTCGAACAATTTTTGAGGAAAAAAAATGTTTATAAAATTTCGAAAAAAATTCGTATGGCACAGGTACCGTTATTTTTGGTCTTAAAAAAAGAAAAAAACGTGTGGGGGGAAAAAAAAAACCCATATCTACCAAGTTTGAAGAAAATCGGCCGAGCCGTTTAGGCTGTAGTCGAACAGACAGACAGACAGACAGAACTGCGAGACCCACTTTTTTAGTCTTCGCTAGCATCGTAATGTCAACTTTGATCAAAATCTCGAGTTCGATTTAAGTCGATATAAGTCGCAAGTAAAAACAAACAATTAAAGGAGAGTACCCTCTAAAAAACAGTTTGGGCAATAATTTTTAACTTATTTTATGTTCAAAATCCGAAAAATAGTTTTTCTTGAGGTCTGCAAAGTAGACCTTCGTGGCGGCAATCACCTCTTCATTCGACTCAAATTTCTGCTCAGCGAGTGATTTTTTCAAATTTGTAAACAAAAAACTGTCGCACGGGGCCAAATCTTTAGAATACGGTGGATGGGGCGGCAGTTCATAGTGCAATTCGACCAATTTGGCCGTTTCGACGGTGGAGGTCTGAGCCGGCGCTTTCTCAGGCTCAAATTTTCATGGAGGATATAATCCACACGGTCTTTTGAGATGCCTACTATTTCATCCATCTCCCACACCTTCAATCCGCGGTCAGCGGTCGTAGATTTTCGACACGTTATCCTCCTGGGTGGATTCATCAAAAACCTCAAAAACCGATGTGCCGACGTTGAAACTCGTTATACAAATTTTTGACGGCAAAATCAAAGAGAGCTTGGATGCTGTGTATGGTACACAGCATCCAAGCTCTCTTTGATTTTGCGCGATTTCCCTTCCAAAAATATTAAAATCGAATCACCGACCGATATCACTCTCTTTCCATTTTTTCTAAAATTCGCGGACAATCTGGTTTCCACACGTGGTGAAAACAAAACTACGAGTCTGATTCGGCTGAAATTTTAACAGCAGCTCTTAGAATGTACTAGCTCTCTTAGAATGTACTAGTCGATAGTAAATCTCTCTTGCGATACTGCCACCATTAGGCGGTGAGTGTAAGTACTTATCGGATATCTCTGGTATAAGTTTTATTTAAAATTTTGTAAGCAACGTACCGCTTTTTTTGATCGTTTAAAAATAACATAAAATAAAATGCACGACTGGATCTTGCTTAAGCAAGACCGAAAAATATTAATCATTGTAGCGGTTTTTTTCTTTAATTATGCTTTTATAAAGAAAATTTAAAACATTTAAGAAAAAACAGTTTTGGAAAGCTCATTTTACATTTTTATTATTGCACGAAAAATATTTAAATTGAAAAAAAAAAAAAAATAAAAATTGAAATATTGAGATATCAAATTTTCAAAAATTAAAAAAAAAAACATTATGTTTGTGAGTTTTCAAATATTATATTTTTCAGAATTCTTGGAAGTTTCTCTATAGAAAATTTCATTAAAATCCGTTATGTCAATAATGAGAAATTCAAAATTACGAAAAATAGTTCTATGGTAAATATGGTACAGTCAGTAATATCTTTTTCGAACATTTATTTTTACTGAATCATAAATCATAAAATAAAGTCAAAAGAAAAATAATTATATTAAAACTCTATGTGCCGTTTTCAAGAAAAATACCATTTTCAAAAAACATTTTATAACATTAGTGGGTAACGTTAGTTTTAGATAAAATAATTTTTTGCTTCTTACATCTTGTAGATTGAAATAAAGGACTTTTAAGTATGTTATTAAAAAAAAAATAACCACGGGGTTTTTGAAATATTGAGTTTTGAAAAAGGAATTTAGCAACATTTTTTAATTATCCAAAAAAATTGTTTTTGAAAATTTTAATGCACAACACTATATCCAAACTTTCGGAGGGTCTTATCATAAAAAAAAATCAAAATCGGTTGTACCGTTTTTTAGAAAAAAAATAGGTTCCTGGGGGATACTATTAATTTCCATTTTTGGGAAATTTCCTTTCAAGCAATACTTAACTTTAACTAAATGAACAGTTTTTGAAAAAAAAAACATTTTATAAAATTTCGAAAAGATATCGTAAGACAGGTTGTGTTGTATTTGGTCTCAATAAAAAGATAATAACACGTGGGAGGAAAAATTAAAAATGATATTTTCCAAGTTTAAGGAAAATGTGCCTAGCCGTTTAGGCTGTAGTCGAAGAGACAGAATTGCGAGACCTACTTAATTCGTTTTCCTAATCATCGTAATGTCAAGTCTGATCAAAATCTTGAGCTCGATTTTTTTACGAATACATAACTTGCGGTACCTACTATTTTTGGATCCGATATAATTGAATGAATGAATAAATTGGGGTATAAAAACACTGCGACCTTAAGATCTATTGGATTCCCCATCAAGAAATGGATGTGGTTAGCTCATTATTACAGTTCTTCTTCCAAGTTTGTTCCTTTGATGAATCGAAGTATTTGGAGTATTTTAAGGGATGATAATTTACTCTCTTTTATGTGGTGCTTGCCCAGATACCTATGCCTTTGATGCACGAGTGCATCACATTTCTCCAGTATGTGTTCTGGTGTCTCTTCGTGAATGTTGCAGAATCTGCAAGACTCGTTGTTCACTAGGCCAAGGATTTTGAGGTGTCTTTTCAATTTACAGTGGCCTGTGAGAAAACCTGTGATTTTCCTGAAGTTGTTCCGGCTTAAGCTAATGCAGGTTAGAAAACGCTCTCGGTTGTAGTCCCCGAGTAGGAGTTTTGCCTGTCTCAGCTTAGGGAGTTTTTTCCAGATTTTTGATCTTCTTGCCTCCTCTTATGTTTTGATTTTATTCTTAATCACGCTTTCTCCTATTCCGCAGTAGGGCTCTGGCCCTGTAAGGTGTGTCGATGCACCTATTTTTGCTAAGGAGTCTGCCTCTTCGTTGCCCTGGACACCAACGTGGCCTGGTACCCAATGAAGTGTGACAGTGTTTTTCTTGCCTAGTTCATTAAGCTTTATCACGCACTCCCAAACAAGGTTGGATCAGAACGACTAAGATAATATAGGCAATTTTTCCTGACGAGAAAAACCTTTTGGGGATATGAGTCACTCGCAAGAGGCAGTACCCATTAAATCCCATTTCTGTGTTAGGTGGCATAGGCTCTTTCAATAGCCTCATAATTGCAGATTTTATTAAATTGTCTAAACAATATCCGTTTAAATTAATACTTTACCAGCATTTATTCCTTAACAATGTGTGTCCATTTTGCATGAATATCCTTAAAAAACCACGTAGCTTCAGGAATCAAATTTGACAGAAATAAGTTTATTGAAACCCATATATCGACTATATCACAAAAAAAATATTACAAAAGTAAATCTAATATTGATTTAGTTGTTGATCTATAAATACCAATTCCCCAATTTGTTTTAAGGTTTTCTTGAAACACTTTATAGTTGCTTGTTACATACTTATCTGCCCTACAGACACACAAAATTATCCCAACCAAACATAACCGAATTTTTATCTCTCCATGTTAAATTTATAAAATAATTTATTGCGCTCAATTTTAATGTGGAAATTTTGTAAATTTTGGCAATTCATTTAATCTACCTTCCGGATTTTCAAATAGTATAGATATACCTCGTTAAAAATAATTCCCCATTGAAAACCTTCGAAAGTCATTCAAACTCCACCCACTTTGATTTACGACTCTCGATTTTAAGGCAATTCATTTTTGAAACCCCCTTCCAAAACGTTCTAATGTGCTCTGAAATTACAGATAACCATGCAATACTCCACATATTGTATATAGTTACTTATTGACTTGATTTATTTCTGAAAAATTAAGGCCCAACTTTGAAAATACTTTGGTAATAAATCCGCTTGTATAAATATACCTCAGACAACATCTAACCAAAGAACAAAAAAAAAAAAATTGTATATCTCTGCACACGTCGATATTCAACCGAAACTCACCAAACCCACGATAGTGAACCTCTTTTTCTCCATATAAATATGGCGCCAAGTTCAACTGCCGCTATAATGGTGTACTGGACTGGCATCAATTTCCGCCCAAAAAGTTTGCCCATCATCCATCTTCAATATTCATACCAAACCCATCATTGCATACCGGTTCCAGTAAATTTTCGGGGAAAAAACACATGTGTGTAATTATCGGGCGGCCCTTAAACCGCCCAAACGTATAATTAGAGACGTTAAATTGTATACCAAAAGTTGTCAGTGCTGCATAACGGTCAATTAGCAATGCCAAGACAACGTAAATCAGCATTAACGATCAATAAACTTGACCAAATCAATGCGAACAGCGAAAAATAAAAATGAAACGAAAAACACAATATTTGCACCGCCTTTGCTGTTTGCTCTCGGGCGCCACTCCGAATCACGTTCATTAGCATTTTTTTCTACTCGTACCACAAAACATGACCAATTCGAATAAAATGTCCAGATTTCTGTCAAAATAAAAAAGTTAATTTATACACAAACAGACCGCAGAAATGAGCAAAAAACCGTTTAATTAGCATGTCATCGATGAATGTATGTATGCGAGTGTGTTGTTTTGGGTTGCTTGCGGTGAAATCGCCATCAAGATGACGACGTTCACTCTATATATTGGAAGCGATGACAGTGACGTTTTCAGATGCTGTTTAACCACGGGCGAATACCTTGAACTTGAATCAAGCAACTAGTTAGTATCATGTTTTTGTATCAGCAAAAAATAACGTGACAGAAGTGACGCCAATTAACGACGGGTAATTCCCGATACAGATGTATACGCACCTTCATCTGTGACAGTGACAGATGACAGATCTGATAAGCCTACTCACTGACAGTTGCCACGCGAAAGCCTAAAGTGGGTTTTGGTTTTGGGTGCAACCGGATCTTAAATGATGATGGAAGCGAAATTTTATTTTCAAGTGTTTAGGGTGAAACCATGGTAAATATTGTGATTTGTGGTAATTGGCTGCGAAATGTCGTTTAGTTAAAGTTGCGATGGAATTTCGCTGTAACCGTACCATACTCGTACACCCGGAAATGGTAGATCGATTCTGTGAAATTCCTTTCGGTTGACGCATATGTGTATCAATAAAATATTATGAACTGTCAATGGTGTTAAGTAGGCCAATCAGTGGTGGCATAGGAGTTGTGGTAAATATAAATTGGCAATTGGAGTGGGTGGATTTTAAAGTGATGATGGTGGTTTTTAGTAGGTCAGTGTAAAAAATTCTTCAATAGATATTGAAATGGAATAAAACAAGTAAGGTATTAACAACATTCTTTTTTTATTTGAAAGGCCAAAGGGACAGATGTCACAAAAACAATATGGCCGCCAAAATTTACCTTTGTCAATTGAAAAACCATTTAGACAGCTATGATGTTTTTATATTTTAGGTTAAACAGAGTTTTAGGATTGTATTGAATATTGGGTTCAAATTATGAATCAACGCAAAAATTATAGAAAACTACTAGAATATCTACTCAATATTTCAAACTGATTCTATTCGAAAAAAATTGATTTGATTTGTATAAAATGTCATGAAGGTGCGGATGAACTTGTTCTTAAGGTATATTTAATTAAATAAAATAATATAGTATAAATTCATGACGGTTCACACGCAAGTACCATAGGTTACAACATCCTTCAGATTCAATTTAGTATAAGCTTTCAAGTAACCATCCCTTATAGAGGAATCTGGGAGGGTATGGTATTACTGGAAGAGGATTCAATTCAGTTTACACCGATGGATCAAAAACTATTAATTAATGACGTGGTTGTTGGAGTTGTATTTTCAGACAGACTAAATTTAAGTCCCTCTTTTCATCTTATGAATTACTGCAACGTTATTCAGGTGGAATTTTTATAGATTAAAGAAATTCAAACTTGGCTCAAAGAAAACGTGATATCAGTCAAAAATATTCGCTTCTTCTTGGACAGCCAAGAAGCCATTAAATTTCTTGATTCTGTCTCTACCAGAGCCGATCTTCTCTGATGGATATAGCTCAGCCTCTTCACCTCTGTTGGGTGCCGGGCCACAGTGATATTTTGGAAAATTGCAGAGCTGACAATCTCGCTAAAAGTGGAATAATGATGCTTAAATTGTCAAATAAATTTAATATGGGTATTTCAATCGCTACGTGTAAACTTATCCTAAAACAAGATCCTTTACAGAGGACAAACCTTAGGTGGAGCAATGTCACAATCTGCTTAGCGACAAAACAGATTTGCCCAATGTTGGATCTGAAGCGTTTGATGTCTTTAAGCAGATCGAATATAGGGTCCGTAATAGGTGTTATAACGGGACACTGTTTGATAGGCAAGCACGCAACGCGACTTGGAATTTGTTCTAACGAGTTCCGCAGAACCTACATAAACGAAGAAGAGGAGGAGTCGATCCCTCACAGATTGTACATGTCCTGGTTTATCCCAAAGACGTGGAGTCCATCTGGTAGATTTCTAATACAATGATCTTAGTGATCTGGCAAATATAGATATAAGCAATCTCACTCACTTCATAAGAAGCTCCAATTAATTAGGAAGAAAGTCTTCAATATTCCAAGTGATACCAAAATGAACTAAATCATTGTCTAAGTGTGTGGGCTCTCCCAAAAGCAACATCAACAAAAAGGCTAGGAGATCAAAAGATTCCTTATGAACCATTCTAACCAAAAAAAAAATCTCATTAAATGTTTAGCATTTCCAATGCACATTCCGACATGGCTATCCGAACTATTGGTTTTACTATTTTTTTTAATAATTTTTCGCGCAATAAAAGTACTACCCTTAAAATCTTTGAGCACAGTGCGAACGTTTAAGGAAAGTTAAAGAGGATTTAAAAGGAGATTCTGTTCGTTTTGAATGTCCGAACGTCATACTGCTAGGGAAATACTGGGCCCAGTCCAAACTTGTGTAGTGCGGCTAAAGAAAAAAAATCTGAATTTAACATTACGTCCGAAGTAAGGCTCAAGGGTAAACTGAAGGGCACTCCCTGAAGAGTAAGTTTTACATTTAAGGGGTTCAGAGTAGAGCATGAGTTGTAAAAAAACTATTTTGGTTTCTTTTTTTTTAGCTCAGATTTAGCTCAGATCGTTCAGAGTATCCAATTTCTTCGTTTTTCCGTTCTGAACATATTCAGAACGCGCTCTTTATGTGCGAATAAACCTTTTTATAGAATTTAGTTTTTATAGATTTTAGTTCATGTTTCGCAATGACAAGGGGCCCATTTTGTAGGTTTTGTTTTTTACCAGCGAATAGAATAAAAGAGCAGATGAAGTGAAATGCTGCACACGTCACTTTTGATAGTCGGGAAATTAAATATATCCAAAAACTATTGAAATGGCGGATCAAATAATGAACGTGAATGGTGCAGAAGGTAAAATAATTTAAAAAAAATAGTAAAATATATTTTTCTAATCATATGACAGTTCGTGCTCAACTGTGATTCATAATTAAAACAGAGAGCACTGAGAACACTCTGATAAGAGCTTGATCTGTTCACTCAGATTCAGCTTGATGCTTTGTTCAGAGTTATAAAACGAGAAACCGCTAATTAATGGCCCGGGTAAATAATTCTGTGCTAAAAAAAGTGAAAACTTTTCTTACTAATCTGCTAAAATTTATATCCAATTCTATTAACAGCTAACTACAGAACAAACAAAAAGTACGAAATGTTTAACTTTTAAACTGTTGTTGTGTCACTTATGTATAGGATTTTACATTTTCCTTCAGCAGCGTACTAGATTTAAAGTTGACAAAACGTAATAAACTCAAACAAATAACATAATGAAGAAAAGGAGACTGCATTCAACGTCAAGTCCTATAGATCATTTCTGTCTCAAATGACATTTACGAAAATATTTTTAAAATCATAAAACTTTATTATTTGGTCTTATGATTCTTATGTTGGTTTGTGAAAGCGACTTAAGTCCAAGTGTTTTTAAATTGTTACAAGGTCAAATACCAATACGCCCGCCTAGGTTGATATATTTGCTTGGAGAGAAAAAATCAGGTGCGAATAAAACATGATAGCAGAATTTCTTGATTAACATCAGAAAAAGTTAGAACAACAAATATTAATACTTGGTTCTGGTATGCAATGCAAGCAAATCTACATACGTCTTAAAAATTAAAATAATTTAACAATAACAAGTCAGAATCGGAGTTAATAAAAATTCCCTTTCATTTGTCTTACCTCGTTCTAAAGAAAGTAATAATTAAATTATCAACTTGCTAATTTACATATTTATTGCTGTATTTTAAAATGCTTTTTTAACTCAGAAGACAAACCACAAGTAAGTACAAAACAAAAATGCAAAGAAAAACGAAGGCATATTTTAAGCTTTAAAAATTATCATATACATAGTTAAACATAGGTAAATATATGTATATGTTGTTAAGTAATTATTAGAACAAAATATTTGTTGAATTCCAAAGAAATATTTCTCAGTGCAATTTTACCTTTCATCAAAATTGTTTTAGGGAAAACGCCATTTACCTGCAATAAAAATAAGAAAAGATCTTAATAAGCATATTTATTAAATTTTTATAGTCATTTTAATAAATTTAATAATATATTGTATAATCAATTGTATTATTTTCCCAAAAACATTTACTTAAAATTATAGAATTGACTGCGTATTGTTATTTAATAATTATTGTTAAGATAAGAAAAAAATCAGCAACTCATTTTCAAAATATTAAATTAAATTTGATGTACAAATGGGTCGCACTGACTTGCTCTTACGTAAATGTACTTTGGAATTTAAAAATTGCTTAAAAATATAATAAAACATGGATTTAATAAGAGAAAAATGCTAAGATTTCTAGAAAAGTATAAATTAATGCAAACGAAGTTTAAAAATAGTTTTATTGCTAAATTAATTTTTTAAATAAGAAATTTCTTTAAAATTTTTCCAAACACAAATTTGGGAGGTCAATTTTAAGTATTTAATAATAAAGATTTTAGAGAATAATTTCTAAAACTAATCGTCCACTAATTTTCAAGACATTGATTTTACAAAAAAAAACAAAATTCAAAAATTTCCTCGAAAATTTGTATATAAAAATGCATAAAAATGTGAAAGTCGAAAATCAAAAAAAAGTTCTATGACAGGTAGGTGACATTAATAACATTTTTTCTATTTTTTTTTACCAAAATGTGGCATATATTTATTAAAGCACACTATTCTTTTTATCTAAATCGTTAGAGATAAAGGCAGTAGAAGAACGGTTAGTTTTGGAGCCAAAACCTTTTATACGAAGTTTGAAAAAAAAAAGATTTCTTCAACAAGCTAGGCTGTACGTCGAGGTATACAGACTTACAGCCAGAGAAACTGCATTATTCGTGTTCTCTATCATCTCTTTATCAACTTTGATCAAAATCTCGAGTTCGATTTTTCTTTTCAAATGCAAAATTTACCCTTTAGTACCCTTATTTTGACTAAAATAAAACATTGAAGCAACTATTTTTTAAAAATCAAACATTTTTTTTCTGAAATTGTTCCTTATGTCTATCATAACAACTGCTAAAAAGTTTTAAAAGCTGAAAATTTAAAAGATATATGTACATGGCTTTGTTGTTGTTGTTAATGCCTTCTTGCCACGCACGACAAACACAAAATTAACTGGATATTTATGTAAACATAAAATGCACGACTCGGTCGCACGAACTTGCTCCTATGTAAAAGACTAAGAATTTCAAAAATGAATGTTATTAGAGAAACTGTTCATAAGCATAAAATTCATTTTTTAAATGACTAAAAAAAACGTCTTTAGTAGTTAAAGGTAAGAATAGGATGCCATGTGATTCAAGCAAATATAGATTTATGCGAGAACAAAAATTATAAGTCTTTGTAGTGGTTTCTTAAAAAATAAGGTTTTATATAAGAAAATTTTAAAATATTTTTAAGAAAAAATGTTGGTACGCCAATTTGAAATTTTTATTTTTGTATGTATAAAAATTAAACTTAGAAAAAAAAGTATTGAGCCGTTTTCGAGATATTGAATTTTAAAAAAACAAAAAATTGATTTTTTTTTTTCAAAATTCAAAAAAATATTTTTCTTAAAGTTTTGAAATGCAATGTTTTTTAAACTTTTTAGAACCTTCTCTCTACAAAATTTCATTAAAATCCGTTGTGCTAATAATGATAAATTCAAAATTTTAAAAAATCATTCTATGGTAGGTATAGTCAGTAATACATATCTTGTTTTCAAATTTTTTTTATTAAATTACAGATATTAAAAAATAATAGAAATACAAAATTTAAGCAAAATTCTCGGAACCGTTTTCGAGAAAAATACAATTTTCGAAAACTATTTTTTAACATTTGTATGGAGGGTACCGTTATTTTAAGATAAAATGAATTTATTTTTCTCATATCTTGTAGATTATTTTTTCAAACTTTTATTTATCAAGTTTTGAAAAAATCGAGCATGGGGTTTTCGAAATATTGTGTTTTCAAAAAAAAATTTTGAAAATTTTTTTAAAAATCCAAAAAAATTTCGTTGGAAAATTTGAATACACAATAATATTTAAACTGCTGGGAAGCTTTAGCATAAACAAAAGTGATCAACATCGATGGTACCGTTTCTGATAAAATCAAAAACAAAAAAAAAATGCTCCCAAGTGGGGTACCAAAACTACTCATATTTTGGAAAAATTGTTTCAACCATTACCTAGGTTTAATTAAATTAAATTTTTTGAATTTTTTTTTTTAAATCGTTGGGACAGTTTTTGAAAAAAAAAATTATTTATAAAATTTCGAAAAAAAATCGTATGGCAGGTACCGTTATTTTTGGTCTTAAAAAATCAAATCAAAAAACATCCGGGGGTAAAAAATTAAAACCCGTATCTACCAAGTTTGAAGAACATCGGCCGAGCCGTTTAGCTTGAATCGAACAGACAGACAGACAGACAGACAGAATTGCGAGACCCACTTTTTTCGTCCTCGCTATCATCGTAATGTCAACTTTGATCAAAATCTCGAGTTCGATTTTTTTTTACGAATGCATAACTTGCCTTATAGTACCTACCTATAAGTCGCAAGTAAAAATCTTATAATGATATTTTGAAAAATTATTTTCTACCAAAATAAAACTAAAGTCTCCACAAGAAAGCCATACAAAAGTTGAGAAAAGCTCAAAAAAATTTGGTAAGCAAAATACTGGTGTAGTTGAGATATTGGGCCGTACCAACAATCAAATTAAGAGACGACTTTAATATTTGAACGAAATGGACCATTATTTAAAAGCTCTATAAAGTTAACCATACATGTTATGAACTTAATATTTATGTGAACTCTAAATTATGAACCATTTATTGTACGGAACCTAAAAAATAAAATGCAGCATTATATAGAGTCCATTAAATAATGCTTCATTTCGCTCAAATATTAAAGTCGTCTCTTAATTTGATTGTTGGTAAAGGCCTATTTAGTCGAAGCTTTAATGTGGATCTCTTAAAATTGAAAATATCCATAACAATTTTTTTTTGTTTTATTTTTGAATAAATTTCAAGCCACGTTAAGAGTTTTTCTATCAAACCGTGTCCTGTTATACTCGCAACACCTATTACAGAGCCTACGTGTGATTTGCTTAAAGATATTAAACATTTGGAACGCTTCAGATCCATGATTGGCCAAATCTGTTTTGTCGCCTAGCAGGGGTTGATATTGTTTCATATAAGAATTGTTCTCGGTTTCATTATTGATTCACTACGAGGCAGCTTTTAGATGAATAGCTGTAATAGATATATATAGCCGAAAATATCGTGGGGTATTAGGTGGAACAAAATTTCTAGTACGGCGGAGGGAGTCATGAGGAATGTTCCACCCATGTACAGACAAGCTAACCTTGGACCATGCTTACTATTAGACAATTAGTTTTTTTGTCCATAGAGCTGTGCACCATACTAACAAGCCGTGCGTTAGAATTGGTCTGATTACCAAGGTGTATGCATAGTCAGTGGGTACTGCTGTATTGGAGGCCCATTTATTCTCGATGGCTTTTAGCATGAGAAGAATATCACCTTCCTTGATGCATTCTAAGCCAAAAATGACAAAACCGTCATAAATGTTCCCTTAATTTAACATAATTCTTCAATGGATTCCAACTTTGCTGAAATGCTTGATAAATATTTAATACTGTACGCCTAGGAGTTCAGTCTGCCATACAACTGATAACTTACAAAAAACGCGTTGAGAGCTAGTGTGCAGTTGTATATTGAAATCAATTTAGAGATTTATACAAGCTGGAAACAAGCTTGCTACACTTTTATGACGAGATGCAGATGCTTCGTGCTTAGAGACCTTTGTTATCTACTTCTAATTATTAAGCATGTCGATCTGTCAGTCATGTAAGTCCGCCATATTATTGTCTTGAAAAATGTGGTTTAAGTTTGTTTGAATTTTTGAGAATTTCTAAAAAATTGTGTATTTTATTAAATTTTCAAAAATGGATTTTGGATTATTTTTATTGAATAGTTAATAAAGTATTGGGTAATTTTGCAAAAAAAATTAAGACAGAATTTGAAATACAAAGCTATATTAGGCTCGTTTTATTGGTAATCTATATCTAGCGCAATAATACAAGCACCAAAAAAACGCTTTATTCACTCTTTAACTCACTCTTCCTTCCTACTTGTTGAATTAACTTACACGGATGTGTTCGAAAGATATGTATCTCGTTTTTAAGCTGGAGTTGAAATATTCATGAAAATGCAGATCGAGTTGATTTAGATTTTTTTTTCACTGTTAAATTTGATTTAAAACTTACAAAAGTGCGAAAATATATCGCAAAATAAATGTCAATAAAATGACATTTACGCAAAATTTTAAACAGGCTCTTAAAGGTAGTAGTATTAAACTTCTTATATATTTCCTAACTTTAAAGTAGTTTTCTAACTTTAACATTTTTTAACTAATATCATCCTAAGGCTAGGAGCGCACATTAAATTTTTAGTTGTACAACTGTTTGGAAACTTATAGAAAACAAATGAACTATTTGGTTGAATGTCCGCGCAGGTGCATATAATTATATGTTACACAAAATAGCGAACTCATTTTAGACAATCGTTTAGTTTGTGTCAAAACACAAACTTTTTAGTTTCTTGAACCAAACAGTTGCGAAACCGCCTAGCCTAAGGCAATTTATTTTAATAAATTGATTCTAAGCAACCTTAAAACAATAGCAGTAGTTCGTACAAAAATCTAAGTAAACAGACCTATTTTCACGTTTTTAAATGTTAGAGAGTCATATGAAGTTAGAACGATACTAAAAAAATAAAATAGGTATTCTGAGAGTTTAACTTCAATATTTAAAAATTTTGCAAAATCGTTGTCTTAACCTAGTTTTATACTAAAACAGCTTTAACATCGTATTAATTCAACTAAAATGTGCAATTTTTTCAGTTATTATATAAATTCAGCATAATGCCGCAGTAACACAACATTTTTGAACAAATACCAGTGAACTGATAAAACATATCAATCGAAACCAATCGAATTCGCGTAAATTGATTCAATATTTTATGACAAAATTAATGGCAGTAGTGTAAAGCCGGAATTATGGTATGAATTAAAGTTTTGCATTTGAAAAAATATTTGTTCTATAAATTTCGGAGCGATCACACTTTGGATTAGTAAAGGAAAAGTATAATAAAATAAATACCAACGAACACAGCCTCAAGTATGCCACATATATTTTTTCGGACACCACCTAAACACCTCCTACATTTCAACATCCGAAACTCCATCTTCACTAAATAATCCAATTCAATTACTAACTTATTTTTATTCACTAATCGTTTTGTTGTTGTTTTCCATGCTAAATTTTGCGATGTAGTGTATTCACTAACCAATAAAACACGGCTATTATTTTCAATGTGTAATTTAAAAATTAGGGAAAACAAATTTGAGTTTCAAAATTTACAAATTTTAAGTTTAGAAACAACCATTAAATTACCCTTAAATTTCATCTAATGAAAGTATTCATTAAAGTACACATTTTAAACATAAATTTGACTACATCCCTGACATTCAAATTTCCAATTTTCGTTCTTCCATGAATTGTTGAACTTCGCAATTTGAATAAAAAAAAAACTGCAGTATACACTGAATTCATGCAGAGCCTCTATTTTATTGATTACCGCTAGGAATTCGCGTGGGAAAGTATTTGAGTTGCTAAAAGTCAACAAAGGGATCAATCTCCTATGAAGGTAAAAAGACTATATCATGGTAAGTCGTTCCCTTCGGAATGATTCTGTAGACATGTGGATATACGTCTTACGTTATTAAAAAGTCGCTTCGCCGAGAAAAAAATATGACGGCAAAAAATAATGTCTAAGCAAAATTTCCAAGTTATTGTTTTTTTTTTTAATTTATTCAAACTATCGGTTTGCATATTCAAACCTCCCAACTCGAATACACCTTATTAATTCCATTCCAGAGCATTCAAAATGACTAAATGGCAGCAAAATAAAATTAATAGCAATTCAACTTTGAAGAGCTTATACTAGTATACCTAAGTATTCAACTACAAACGATTTTCAGTGACTTTCAATAAATCCTAGAAAATTGAACTCCACCCGTCATAACCATAAAACTAATGCCAATTCTCCTGTTTAAAAGCAGCAACTAAGAGCCAAGCGCAGCATGCGTTTTGAATGCGTATACCACCTATATGTGTCTAAAATGCCATATAGCCTACTCTGGCAACATTATAACTCATTCTAAGTCTCGCCATAAATTATATTGTACAGCCCTACTTAGTATGCAAAACGGAAAATTCAAATTGAAACTAATGCGCTTTGTCCGGCTACTAATGCCGCCGACGACGACCGACGACAACAACGACGATGTTGCCCCCATCGCATCGCCACATCACCATCGATCGGTTGCTCCACAGCTTGCTGCAAAAAAGTGCATCCATTGAATTGGGAGCGCGTTTGAGTTAGCCATTCGGGAAACTGCCGCAATTGACAATCAAATCACGTCGTCGTCGTTGTTGCGCTCTGCGCTCCATCTATTGAGCAATAAAAATGGAATTCGTGTCAATCAAAGTGGTGTATATGTTGGCATAAAAGAACACGCCAAAAATAAAATGCAAACCTGCAGCAGGTTCTATACGACATGACAACTCTCTCTCTGCAGGATACGTGCATCAGGTTACCTCTACACAGAGCAGAAGGCTAGAAACATAAACCTCAAACTTTACATCCAAATTGTAATTCCATGACTGAATGACCATCAGGTCATAACACACACCCAGATAGAAGGGCATTTGGTCAACTGAATAGAAGGAAAAATATCTTCTCCATTCTAGTTCCTCGCCACCTAGCGGGTGGGCTCTTTAACAATCACACACGAAAGTACTGTCGTATTTCGTTGCGTGCCGAGCTTTTATGGTCCACAGGGAGTCGTAAAATAGTTGAACGGGCCTGGAGTGAAGACAGATTTCGAACAGTGCCACACAATTCACAATGAATACTGACTGACCTCTCTATTCTTCTATCCGACGGGCGGGGCCGCCCCCAGACAGCCAGCGTGTAATTCAATAAAATTACTTTTATGGACATGAGTGATGCGGGTGCATGGGGTGTTGCGTGGTCGTGCCGTGGTGAAGGCATTATAATGAAGGTCAGTCTTTTTGATGAATTGCCCGAGGAGGGTAGTTATTGAAGAGCGGAAGAGGCAAAAGGACAATACAAATGGTAGTCGTGTCGGTCGCCCTGGAGCCCCAGCGTCCTTGTCCGTTCCGGATACATTGCCAAAAAAAAAAAATAATGAATGTACACATAAATTCGTAATCGAAATGTTTTATTAGATTGTCGCCGGGTACGTTATGGAGGACGGATATGTTTTGTTGAGAGGTGCAATAAAGTTTTATGAGGTGGAAGTTAAATATTTAAGTGCTTTTATACTTTTCGGTCACACGATTTGTCGGAGCCAAAAAATATGGACAGGAAATCATATCTATTAAAAGTTTGAGAACATTTTCCAGAAAATTGAATAGGAAGTATTGCAAAGTGAATGAATCTAAGGGCAAGACATTTTAAGGGAACATTTAAGTTTGAATGGCGGGAGAAAGATAGGGAGGGCTCATCAATCATAATTTAGGCCCAACTTAAGGAAGTTTATATATTTTGTTAGGAGGGAAAGATATGGGCAGACATCCGGGAGAAAGGTTGGCCCATAAATACACTTCTATTATGGTTGAACACAATAAATTAAACCTGACTGTAGATGTATAGTGGAAGTTAAAGAACGCCCAAGTTATACATTTTAGAGCTTTGTAATATTTTCGTACAATTCTAGATTCAAGAACTACAAACTTCAGCTGCAGCTGCAACATTCTGTTGAGATCTCAGCAAAGGTATCCACAAAGTTTGTGTTTTTGTTTTACCAGCTTTCGGTTTTAATAGTTGAATAAGGCTTTTGAGTTTAAATAACGACTCATTGCCCAAATTTCAAAATTTTACCAAAGTTTGGTACTCAATTGATAAAGCGGTTAAGGCACAAGCTTCACAGGGTCATTGAATAACGCAGTCATGAAAAATATGATCAAACCCTTAACAGGGATGAAATTAGAACACTAGACTGGGTTCACACAAGGAAGTTAAAACCAAGACGTTTCCAGCTCCAAAGCAGGATCTTTTGGACCAAAAAATTCACCGCTTGGTTTCTATGAAAATATGCAATGTTTAGAATTTTTACCTAAGGTAAAAAATTCTTGTGGTTTGTTTCTCAAAAACGGATCTCACGTTTTGGATAAAATTTTAAGTGGGGAGAGAGGTAAATTTTAGAAAATATGTTTAGATAAATTTTCTTTTATTTTGGTTCCCCGGAAGCGACTCCAACGATTTGAATCAAATTTTGGCTATTATTAGACGAAAAAAAGTTTAAGGAGTAGTCCTAGTTATTCCTGAATACAGCGAAGTCCAAAGGTATAATAAGTCTTGGTGAAATTTTTTAACAAGCTATTGTCATTTTAAATTTAATTTTCCTGCCCACTGCTCCAAACACTTTCGTAAAGAAGGTAAGGTTTTCCATCTGGTAGGAAACTATTTGACCAAATCCTTTATAAGTATAAGTAGCTCCCCTATTAAGCCATTTTGTTAATTTACTCATTAACTGCTTAACTGATTTGGATCATATGTATCAATTGAAAACCTCAACTTAAAATGTTTTATATGTCTAATTGCATACGAAACAGCATTGATACGAGAATTTTGCCTACGGTTCAACATGCTTATTGGAAAGGGAAATCCGTGAAAACGTATCTTAACACACTTGTTTGAAACATTGAAGCATCTCTACATAATTATAAGTTAAGAGAGCACTTTTAGAGATGTCAATAGATCCGAGGGTGATAGTTAGCTTGTTGAATTGATCAATAAAACATGAATACCATCAGAACCGGAGTCGCCCAAGGCTCAAAACAAGGCCCCTTCTTCTACAACTTGATGACTTCAGACCAATCTTCATCAATTGGATGCGAGAACCTTCTGTATGCTGATGACTCGTTCACCTGCGCCACGTCAATGTCACCACTAATCGCTGTCCAAAAATTAGAATCCCACATTAACAGACTCTTTCAATTCTACCAAAAATGAGACATTCGAATCAACACTTCCAAATCGGAACTTGCCCGCATCAGGAGACCTTCAACTGGTAGAGGCCTTCGCACCGCAACAATTTGCAGAAATCTGGTCCTAAAACCCCCTAACGGATACTCCATAGTGGCAAAGCCAAATGTTAAGTACCTGGGAGTGCACTTCAACGAGTTGCTAAGGTTTAACCTGCATTCAAGAAATGCTCTGAAAAAGGCCAGCTGGGCCTTCAGCCGTTTGCACCCATTGCTGAAAAGAAGATCAGGTCTTAGCCAACTGACAAAGATATTAATCTACAAGCAGCTCCTGCGACCAGTGATCAGCTATTCCTTCCCAGTCTGGTTTTCCATCTCGAAGACAGCTATGAAGGAACTGCAACTATTCGAAAGGAAGATACTGAGGATCTGCACTGGACTCTACTTCGACCGTCAACGACAGAAACACTACAGGAACGAGCATCTCTACACAGAAGCGAATAAAATCCCACTGGACAAATATCTAGTTCATTCAACGAAGAAACTAATGGGCAACATCATCGACCATCCGAATCAGCTTATGAGAAGAATGACCACAGAACAACGACATCCCGAACCGAGGTACCTCAGTGTGATGGAAACTCTGGATGACAACGTAATCATGGACAACGAGGAAGTAGTCTCGTTCTACGCTGACATTGGGTCAGCCTACCACCGCGGCTAAAACGCCATCCCTGCCCACAGCCCACAAAAATCACCACTGACTACCAGGAATGAACATCTGAGGACAATACAGTCAACCGACCTTTTAAATTTAATTTTTTTTCGGCATGTAAATTTTATATAAAATAATTAAACTTAAGTCACTGTATATAGTTAGGGCCCCTATGAGCCAACAAATGTAAATTTTCATGCATATATGTAGTATTGTAGTATCTTATTAGTTGTAAGCCAAATTGTAAATAGTGTGTTCAATAGAACAAAATTGAATTGAATATCAATTAAACACTGACTATTAGAATAATTATCTATTTAAGACTATGAGGCTTTTGTGGAAGAAGGTTTGTCAGTATAGGAATGCACTCAGTAGTTGTGCCATTTTTCCCTTTTTTTGTAACTTTTAAGCCAAGGAGTTATTGAAATTCCTGAAATTGGAGATCTCCAGTGTGGTTGCCTTTACATCCTTGCTTCTTAAAGAATTCATGCAAAAATAAAATTAAAAAACTAGGTAAATCGGTGTGGTATTGGTGTCAATCTTCTCAAAAAAAAATACAGGTCTTATGAAAATATAATTAGTCTCCTAATGTCGAAGATATAGGTACGTTCTAAGATTCCTGGAAGAAGTAAAATATAAAGGGATTATTCTATATGAAAAATTGTTTTGGAAGCCTAATATAAATGACAGAATCAAAAAGGTCACTTTTGAACGCTTCTCGTCCAGAACTGCATTGGAAATAAATGGAATCTCTAGCCCCCATTACTCTTTGCTTATACACATCAGTTAACACATACGATGTGGTAGTACGGCTCCAGGCAAAGCGATAAGTTTTGATAACGTAAGTTAAATCCAACGTTCATCTTGCCTGTTCATAAGCAAAAGACTACCTAAGTTGTCTTGCACATTCTGTTTCATTTAACATAGTTCAATGAATTCACAAATAAAACGGCCGGTAGTACAAATATTCGTCTTATAGCTTCTTCATTGTCAATCAATATTGAGATTGGCTCTAAAGGCTTTGGAATTACTTCGAAGTAACAATGACACCCATTGATCATTGGCTTAAACAAAAACTCGCAGGCTATTATCCTTCCATATCGACCAGGGGCGGGAAGAGGATCAAAAACTGTGTATAATTAGATATAATAAATTAAAGTCCCTCATTTCGGCATCATCAGAATTGTAGAGCGTTCAAACGGTAACGTTTGGCAATAACAGAAAATCTTAGCTTGGCTTAAAGAAAACGTGAAATCATCTTTAGATATTCGCATTTTCTCAGGAGTAGAGAACGATTCCACAACTTCAATGAACATGTCCAGCTCTAACCCAAAGACTGTGATGTGCTTTTTGCTTTCCAGCCGAGGTTTTCTTCGCCGGTCTCGCCAGGGTCGTCCTGAAGAAAACACGAAACTTCAGAGTAAAAGGTCTTCAAACCTTATAACAAAATCTTTATTGAAAATAACTCCTAAATCTATAACACACACTATACTGTTACTAATATTTCACTTATTCCGGGTAGTTGAAAATAACTCCTAAATCTATAACACAACTATACTGCTACTAATATTTCACTTATTCCGGGTAGTTGAATAATTTACTTGGTCTTTCTCCTTCGTATCGTAGTACTGGTTGCTGATGATTCAGATCTGGTAGGTGGTTACGGGTATTCTCGTTTCTGGTAATTCGGCTTCAAACTGGTCCTATCATTCGGATATCGGCTTGTGACGTGATCCAACAGTACAACGCCCCTGGTGGCGCTAATCAGCAGGTACAAATCGCCCCTGGTGGCACTAATCAGCAAGTACTATACGCCCCTGGTGGCACTAGAACAGCAGGCTTAAACGCTCTGTTTGATCAGCAGGTACTATACGCCCCTGGTGGCACTAAAACAGCAAGCTTAAACGCTCTGGTTGATCTCCACTTGGAAGATTGTAATACATCGATCTTACTGATATGGCATATACTGAAATAATAAGTCTTAGGCTTAAACAAATTTTAAGAGTTTAACGAGTAGGGAAGTAATTTCCTAGATCAATGTCGTATCACAAAACGGACCAGTATTTCATCTACGTTCACGTAGACGAAGCTTATCATCCATAAGCAGCTGATCAAGCCCGTTTTTGGGTATGTCTGTTCCATTTGGTTCACCACTTTCCATCACCAAAAAGGAATATAATGATAACCGAGCAGAAAAATATTGGGAATGTGCAAATGACTATAGCGCAACCTATTCACAAGGAAGTATTGGCCAAATAAGTTGATCTATGGAAATATAGGCGTGATACCTACCCATTGATCATCATATATTGGAACTAACCACGAAAATTCTAAAGAACTTCAAAGGACACTGAAATCTAGAGGTATATTAAAATTTTTCCTAGCCAAATATATCTTAATCTCAGAGCGGTCATCGATGACAGATTCCGGGACCTGTTCCACATGAAAGGAAGACCATTCTATGAGTGAGCCGACAGGGGATTTGAAAGGGCTTGATGGAGCGCCATCTAATGTGCTGGTATCGCCCAATAGGTTTGAAAGACTGCTTTTTATGTTAGTAAGTGATGTAGCCAAACCATATAGAATGCACAATTGATGGGAAGTTCCCATTACGAGTTAACTTATTAATACTAGAAAAAACAATAATAAAATGAAACACCAATATTAGTCTAATTTCGGAAAAGACAGTCTGAACGATCCACTAAGAAAAGAACTAAATGCCGCGGGTACGAAGTGTTCTCTGTGGAAGCCAGGTGAAAGGTGGATAAGAAGAAGTTTGTTTTCCTAAAAAACGAACCCCTAAAAACTCTAAATAAGAGTAAGAAAAGCAAAACTAGTCCCTTAGGCCAATATGAAGCAAAAAAACTCATGATATTCGCTTTAATACCACGCTTATATTAATGCAAGCCATACAACTACCGTCTATTGAAGCTCCGCCAGTAATATGTATTATAATTCAAGGAACTGTGGGGACATAAAAAAGACATTATTGAAGAAGTTACCTTTGGGTGCAGTAACAAATTAATGCTGTGCGGGTTCTTGAAGTAAAAATTCTCTTGGGCCCTTTGCTCATATTTTTAATAGATTTTTTTTCAATTTTGTTTCTTTTCTCGTCAGTAGATTTGAACCAGTAGAAGTGTGGACAAACACCAACACAGTGTCACTGTCATGAACCGAACCTGCTTTATGAAGATTCAAAACATCTTAATGCTCAAAATTGCACTCGCAATTGCAGTCAAATTCGAGAAAATGCAGTCTAAAATTCCACAACGCTCATAAGTCTTTTGGTTTTCTTCGATGTTGCCAAACATTTTTCACCCGGTCCAAAGCTCGATTACTTTTCCTATATTTGGGCAGGATCTCCAATAGCACATTTAAGTCACTTGGATCCAAGAAAAGAGCTTTAAAAATTATAGGTGAAAGAAATTTTACAGAAACATATGCATCTCTCGAGCACCACCTTTCTTGTCTTTCATTATTTTACCGTTATTTTTACAAATAGTATCCTACTCAAAAAACTAGTTAGATTCCTAGCCTTAACTAATTCAACCATAATACTCGCGCTTCTGGGAGTGCCCATTAGTTTACCTTTGATCCCAACTTCGGAAGTACTGTTAAATTGAGAGGCTCTTTCTTAAGCCGCAAAAGACGAATGAGGAATGCTTTACCCGGCTCAATATTTCACTGCCATTAAGATATACACAATATTTAAACATTTAAAACTTAACACTTTTTATAATACTATCCCACTTTCCTAAACGCTCGCACTGTGCTCAAACATTTTAAGAGTAGTTAAGAACTCTATAATTAACACAAAATTATAAAAACAAGTTCGATTTTCTTACGAATGCATTATTTTAAGTATAGTTCTTATAAGTCGCAAGTAAAAGGGTTGGCAATTTTCAGGGGGAAAGAATCTACATAAAATGAAAGTTTAAAAAAATTAATTGATTAATTAATAATGCATAATATTCGAGGAACAGATCAGTACCTTCACTTTGAATATTTCGGAGAAATAACTAACGCATGTCAAAGTGAAACCATAGTGTCCATAATTTATTTTTTGAGGCGAGGTTCAACTCAATGAAATCTGGCAAAGGCAAACTTAGCCAACAATACCATCCCAACCCCTAGCTCTACCACCCTTTCCATTTACCTTTACTCTGTTTAATGAAGTCGACAATAATTCGTTTTAATTACCATTTTTGTATTAATTTTATCAAAAAAGTAAGTACATCTGATTGCAAATTACAAAAAATGCCACCTGTACTAGGAATTCAATTTAAACTCTGTGAGTTTGCATTTTTTAAGAGACATATTATATTTAAAAAAAATTCTACAAGAACTTAAAATTTAATTACTTGGCACAAAAAATGCCATTTCATTATTAAAATATGCCAACAACCTCCAAGATCCATTACAATAACCGACGTTTTTTTTTTAAATATTTTCAATCAAAATAACAAAACTTACACTGAAGCGTGTGTATAGCATGTAAAATGCATTCCATCAATGATACCAAGCCCACAACTCGGATCTGACTTTTTATCTCCCAAATGGGTTGCATTTTCAATCACAATTTCCGATGCATTCACGTTGATAGCGCACAGCTACAGAAATTATGTCAACCGTTTATGTGAAACGAACAAAAGCACAAAAAAAACCTCCCCCATGTGGATTGAGATATTCACAATAATACCCAGGTTCACATTCACTTTTATTCCATCTGACAATAAACCGACTTTTTCCGGCTTTCTGCACCAAATGAGCATGTAACCCAAATGTGATGTATGGTTGCAGAAAAAATGCTCCCCAATATGCTTTCGATCCATATAAGAAAAAATGCCATATGCGAACACAATCCAGCGGCACCACAGAGTGCAATATGCCATCCATTAGCTTTGGAGGAGCTGATTACGAAAAAAGATATCGCTGGGTGATTTTATCACATCGGCCAACCACCCAGTCGCTCTCCTGTTCATTGATATTGCACCCTGCCTTTGCCTTGCCACCCAGCCATTAGGCAATATCAATCTGCTTGAACTTTTATGTAACCCACAAATTCACAGCGCGCCGCTACATGTGTGTGAATACCAATTGGGCGCGTTCCTAGCTGCTGCTGTGCACATTTCCGCGGTTCCATTTTTTTTTTGTGTTGTCATCAGAATTCAGAAGATATAAAAGATTATTCAGTCGAAGTCGTCCCAGCGCGCGCAATCTTGATGGCTCCATTTAATTCCGAGCACACAATCTGATAGACGATGACTCTAGTAAGCTGTTGTTGTTCGGATGCCGCTATTGACAGTTGCACCTTTGATGGAATACACAATGTGCGCGGCCCTACAGCTACAATGGCTGCGCAAAATGAAAATGATCTTGTCACCCATCATCGTTGGCTGTCAGGAAATAGTTACATAAAGTTGAAGGTGAATTTCACTAGTATGTTAAAGAATTTTCAAGTGGATTCAGAAGATGGAAAATAGTGCTTTCAAATTTTGTAAGAACTTTTGGGTGGATTTTGCTGATGGAATGTAAACTTCAACCTATAACTTTCTAAAATACTCGTAACTCTCATGCAGCAAATCTGAGATCGACTTCGAATGCAGTTATCAAAAACCATAGTGTAATCAAACACTAATATCGACTATCAGTAATTTGTAAGGATAAAATAAGTTTCAAAGCATAAACAGAATCCTACTAATAAGTATTTTAAATCTTTCGTTAACAAGCAGGAGAAAACCACATGCTCGATTTTCTAAAAACTAGATAATTACAATTTTTTTTTAATATAATCCACAAGATTTGAGAAAAAATTAATTTTATCTAAAAATACATACAAATGTTAAAAATGGTTTTCGAAAATCTTGAAATGAACTGGTAACTAAATTTATTATTTGTGTATTATTGCTCTGAGAAATGGAGAACAACTAAACTTGATTTTAAGCAAGTTCCTTAGGGATTAAAGGTCGCATCCAATTAGTGTGTGTGAAAGTTATTCAAAATTAATATGAGTAAGGCTTATTCAATAAATGAAAGCGTTTCCAGTAAAAAATCTTTACTGATTAATGTATGCAAAAAAAAAAAAAAATAGTTGTATAAATCGAAGCAAATTTTAATTCTTCTCTAGATAGTCTTTCCTTGACTAAAAGACAATATTAGTTGAGTTAATAATATGGAAGAGTAACGAAATTGCGCCGCACAAAATCCCGAACTACGAAATCCCGCCGAAAATAAAAATCCCGCCGACAGATATTTTTGGAAATATTTGGCGGGATTTTCAATACTATTTTAGTACTATTAATTAAATATTTTATTTCGATCTATTTTTAAGCAAATGGAAAGTATTTAAGGAACTGTTGGTTCGGGAAAAATTCAGTTCTTGTTAGAACTCGGAGGAGGTAAACCTCCTCCATCTTTAGAGAGATGATTTTCAATGCTTTGGCCAATTATTTTTGGACATTCGACCAAAATTTTTTTGACTTTTACAAACTTTTTTTCAACAATTTTTTTTTTTTCAACAATTTGTTTTTGAAGAAATTTTGATTTTTCATACATTTTTTTCTGAACAATTTTTTTCAAAAATATTTCGTGACAAAAATTTGCCACCCAAGGTACTTTTAATCAAAAAAATTGTTTACATTGGCGCCTGCCATGCGACTTAACATACCCTAAGCAGAGCGACGGAGTCGCGTGAGCGGCTGTCCCCCGAAAAAGGGAGTTAAAATCCTTAAGTCCCGCGGAGAGGCCCACCCAATGTACTTTTAAACGTGATTTCTGGCTAAGCTAGGCATCTTAGCGAGTTAAAAATTGCATATTCGTGATGTAGGGAGTGATGTATCACATGATTTTTATTTTTTGGATATTTTTTTTTGTAATTTTCTTATTTGTTTTATTATTTTTTTGACTCAAGATACTTTCAAGACTTGAATTTGATTGAATATTCCAGTACAATAGAAGGGAACTTCGTTCTCGTTCCTTCTGATTGATTCGAGTCACCATTACTATGGAAATGAAAATCCATACTGTGCTGTCAATTTAGTATTGAAATGGTGTGATTTTGTGAATCGGATTTTATGATGCGGGATTTCGTACCTAACCCGTTAATATAGAAACATAATTTTAACAAAATTCTCATAACTATTAGAAATGGTACTGATCTTCCCTTTATTCAATTTGTAAATGGCAACTATGCATTCGTAAAAAAATTTAACCCGAAATTTCGATCAGACCCGGCATTAAGATGATAGGGAAGATAAGGTTTTGTTTGTCTGTCTGCTCGATTTCTTGTTCTTTAAATTTAAAATTTAAAATTTCCATTTTTAAATTTTCTCCTCGACCAAGATCAAAACCTAACATATAGGTAACTGCCATAAAAAAAGATTTTTTTTTCTAAATTTTGAAAATATGTACATAGATAAAAAAAAATTTCAAACACTGTTCCATGGATAAAAAAAAACTGTTTTAGTAAAAGCTTACTTATAGTTGAGAAAAAAAATTAAAAACCTGTTTACTAATGGTGCCTCCTATAGGACCATTTTTTTTTTTCCGATTTTCCCAAAAATCGTTCAAATGATTTTTATCAATTTTCGTATACTGTTTAAAGTTTAAATAGTTATGTTTATTGAAATAAAAAAAATCAAATTTTTACTGTGACTGTTACCGACACTGGCAACACTATATTTCTAGAACTATATTCTACTACCATGAACTATTCAAAATTTGTTCTTTTCTCTTCTATTACAAAAGAAGAAAAATTGAATTATATCCGAAAGCCATCAGCTTCATTCTCTTTCTTAATTTAATAAAACAAAATTGTAATCTGTTTTAATCTCTTGGTTTCTACACCATAAAGTAAGTTGCATTAAATAATTACAAAATAAATTTTATATCAAATATATTCCTAGGAATTTTAACCAAAAGTTTGCCAAATAATAAAGAAAACATTGAATTCAAAACTGAGTTTTCATTTATTTGACAAGGGTTCAAAATCTTATTGATCCAAGGGATCGTTCACTGCCATTTGAAGTGGACTCAAATAACAGTGACAATTCAATATCTCGAAAACCACTTGCATGATTTTTGGAAACTTGACAATTGACAGATTTTTACTATCTACTATTTATAAAATGTAAAAGAAAATTGTATTTTTTATCTAAATATCGTGGTACCCAACATACAAATGGCAAAAAATGGTTTTGAAAAATTATATTTTTTCACAAAAATGACACTTAGAATTTCGATGAATTTCTTTTTCTATTTCACTTAATTTTAACGATAAAAAAATTTAATAGTGCAAAAATTGAAATTAAAACATTATTCACAATACATAATAAAGAACCATTTTGTCGATTTTTAATTTTCTCATTATCATATTTTTAAAAGCCTAAAAACATTGCATACCAAAATTTAAAAAAAAAATTATTTTTGAAAGTAATTTAAATTTTGTTTTATAAATCTCAAAAATTCAATTTTTATTAACAATATTAAATACTTAAAATAGGGGTACCAAATGTTTCCCAAAAAATGTGTTTAAAAGTTTTATTTATATAAATACTTTTTTTAAAATTTGTGTTCTGGCATAAATTCATTTGTTTTTACTTAAGAAATCACATGGCGTTCTGTTTTCTGCTCCAACTAGTAAAGGAGCTTATTTTAGCCATTAAATAAATGAATTTTATTCTTCTAAGCAATTTTATCAAGTAACATCAATTTTTAAGATTCTAAATCTATAAATCATAAGAGTAAGCCCCTGTGGCCCAGTAGTGTATTTTATTTAGGTTACTAAAAAAAAACTCCTTTAGTATAAGAATTTATGATTATGAATTTTAGCAAGCACACTTATTTTAAATCGTTGAATGGTTTTAATAAAAGCAGTTTTTTAATTTTTTTTTTAGAAAAACATAACCAACAACAGTAAGGGTACGATTACTCTAAATATTTATCAATATGAAAATAACAATTTTATTAAAAAAATAATTATTTCGTATTTGAGGCATCGAAATTTCAAAATAAAAATTTTAATATCCAAAAAATATTTTTTAAGTTTCGATATGTTTTTTCCAAGTTTTAAGAAAATAAAATAAATTTGGTGGTGCACCAGCTAGAAGAGAACCAGGACCTAGTAACTAATAACTCTCAACAATTCCTGTTTTCCTGTTAGCAGGAATGGAGGGGACCTACAATTTTCTGCCGACTCCGAAGCCCAACAGCTAATGAGCAACACTTTTCATGAAAAGAGATACTCTTAGAGGCTTTGGCAATTCCTCGGAAGAGGCAGTAAGCCCCTGACAATATTTTTTTTTTTGCAGCGGCTTAATATCGAACCCAAGACCTTCTGCATGACAGTTGACACTTGACAGTCCAACGCACTAACCAATAAGCCAAGGGTTACTACTTTTAAGAAGTTTCTGCTGAAACAATTTTATTGAAATTTAAATTGAATAATTCGCTACTGTTGATTTCAATTTTTTTATACAATATTATGGATCATAAAAATTAAGCGAAACAAAAAAATACGATTTTCGAAAACCATTTTGTTATTTAAATAATATACTTTTTTTATATACTCGTATGTATATTGAAGATAGAAGTAAAGAAATATTCAGCAAGTGGTTTTCGTAATATTGAGCTATTGAAACAAAACTTTTATATTTTTTTTTAAATCCAAACTATTTTTTTTTTGAAAATTCGAATAATACTATTATTTACTATTTAAGCCTTTTAAAAAATTGACCAAAATCAGTTGTATCTACCGTTTTTGAGAAAATTGAAACGAAAATTTAACGATATCTGAATAATATTTTGGACAAAGGCTAAAAGGAAAAAAATCTCGAAAAGACAGCAAAGCAAAAAGTGAGAAATTTGGTTTCGAACCAATTTTTACCAGTAAAGTAAAATTGACCATGTATTTCTAATACAAAATCTAATTGCAGATCACGACCAGTAAGATCACTAATCAAGCTATAGGGTAACAAATTTCAAAAATTTAAAAACCAAAATGTGTTTTTTTTTTCTCACTAACGCGGAATTTTTGGTTTTGGCATAAGCCGACTTGTGAAATTCCGCTTTTCAAAAATGTGCGTAAGCCAAGTAGTCGTTGAAGACGCAACAAACTACAACTTCATTTTGGTCGACTTGACAATCGACACTTACAACAACGACCGACAATATGGATGGTCGACAGAGCGCAGTGCGCGGATACGTAGTATTTGAAAATAAAACATACAAAAAGAAAATTTATATTCCATTAGAGATCTTTAGGGTGCGCACACACGCGGTATGCAAAATTAAAGCGGCTACAGAAGCGGCTACAATGGCAACTATACAAAGCCCCCATATATTGATTGCTATGCAACAGATTGCATCATGATCGATGAACAGAATTAATTACAACAGAGCTTAAGTTTGTGTTACAATTTACTGAGCAAGAGGGGCTGGGCACTTTGACAAGTCTTATTGTTTTGCACTCTATCTTAATATTGTAGTAGCAGGGTGGAAAGCTGCGGAATGCTGATACGGGTTGTCCTCACTGTCATGTTAACACAAAGCTGGCCAGACAGTTAGTCTGGGGCATTGAAGTTATCTTGACAGTGCTATAAGCGCTATTGTTACTCGAATCATGATAAGCAGGTGATATAGATAAATATTAAGTGGAGAACGATATGAAGGTGATTAAGCTTAGAATTTATCACAGTTGAATACTGGCAGGTGGATTTCGTTGCCTTGTACAAGTCATGAATGTTTTGTAATGAGATTGAGTTGATTCAGAATTAAGGGGTGTCATTTTCACATATCTTACCAACGAAGGTTAAAGCCTTTCTCTATGAACTTTCTGCAAAAAAATTCTTTTTTTTTGTCAGAGAAATCCCACTTTCATATTCTATCTGGGAGCAACATCTGCATTCTCTACACCCACCCACGTTCTCCTTCCTGACAGACTACTTTCGCGGAACTGAAACTTACTCTACAACTTTATGGTTGCTGTCTCAAAGACGTCTGATAAGCGCGCAATAATCGTTTGCAGCAATTTATTTGGATTACACACCGCGAAGACATTCAGAAATTCAAAAAAACAAGCCTACCAGAATAAATTAAACTGCTAACTGTTTTGCCATTTAACAATAAATTCATTTTCAATTTATTGCGACGAATAATCAAGACCTCGCGAAAGCCGCCTTCTCCTTGGTCGGCTTCATTGCAGATTAGTGGTCGACCTAAAATCCCGTCCCAAAGTAGATAGTAGGCCAGCAAGAATGAGACACCACAGTCAGCGCGGCGCAGCGCGCAAGTAACATGTCCAAATGCAAGACATCTCTCCAGATTTATGCGAATTGGCCAATTCCGGTCGACGCAGTTGCGATTGCGACTTTTGAGATGTTTATTCAGGCCCGTCCATCTGCCACGCACACATATCCTACAGGCCTCTCCATTTGTCTTTATCACAATTCCGTGCCGAGGGGGAGGCAATTTTCCAGATTTACTATTCTAGTTGGGCCGGGTCCGGGTGGTAGGTAATACAATATTCCTCATAGGCCAAGTTATGGAGTATCATACTGACTCTTGACCAATGCAGCTAAGAGCAAATCCAAAGCCGCACATCGTGAACTGGACTCGACGTCCATCGTCGACGTCTTCGCCGTTCGTCGTCGTCGTAGTCTGATTTATCTTTTCGTCCTCAGGGGGATTTTCACTTTGTGTTGTTATAGTTAATAGCTGGGTACACTGTACCGCGATAAAACAGACGAAGAATAACCGTTTGCTGGTGGTTTTCTATCCAACATTTCATATACGATATGAAGCTACACAGCTATGTTTATCGGTATCTGAGTCAAGGAAGTCAAGGAAGTCACGTTTATGACTTTTAAGGCTGCTGTTTGTTTATAGGTGGCGTTGGGCTTGCTGCTGCGCCTTGGTTGAAACTTAAAAAAAAAAACACAAGCCCGATAAGGAACGGCAAGGAAAATGTCAAAAAAAAAACACGAAACAAGAGAAGAAAATACAAAATCAAAGGAAGAATCCAAAAAACCCAGCTATCAACCCAAAGTCGGTCGTATAATGGAGCGAGAGTGAAGAGCCGGAAAGATTTATTGGGCCAAAACAATGTTTAGCGAACGAAGAGGTTCCGGAGGTCATACTCGAGGAAAAAGATAAATATTAGATAATTCGGTTGTTTATCGTGTTACTGAGAGGCCAAGACTTTATAGAGAATATGAAGGTACTAAGACTGGGGAGTAGCTATCGGGATATATAGGAAAGGAATGGTAGGATGATGATGATGAATGGGTTCATGGGTTGCGTATGCGATAGAATAGGATGAGGTAAGATTTTTTGTACTGAAATTTATTTCACACAAAGGTAAGATACAATAAAATGCGAAGTAAATGGGCAAAAGTAGGCGTGGATTTACTTAGAGAGGGGGAGGGTACAGGTTACACATAAATCTCAGAAGCCCATCAACGAGATGTACATGAATAATAAAAAAATTTACTGAAATATTGTCAAATCCCTTATTCCCTATGCGAATATTTTGTCAAAAACATGAAAGACAGGAATTTTAATCAAAATCGTTAAAGCCGTTCTCGAGAAAATTTTGCAAAAAAAAAAAAACCAAATCGTTATTTGGCAATCACTCGTATTGCAAGAGGTATAACTAACATAAAAAATGTTTCTACAATATTTCAAGGTATGAATGTTATGGCCAAATTTGATGAAAGTCCGTTCATACATGAAGCTCATTCCGTTCATTCTTCATCCATGTAAAAACGTATAGACGCGTAGGGAAATCAACCGATAAACCATATGGGTTGGGTTAGATTGAGGTGGCTGTCAGCAGGAGAGCCAACACACTTAGACAATGAGTTGGTTCATTGTGAATCTTGGAAACGAGCGAGATTGCCTGTATTTGCCAGAAATCTCCGAAATAGAGTCTATGTCCTTGGGATAAGACAGGACATGAACAGAAAATGAGAGGAATCTAATAAATTCACCCACCGCTGAAAATTAACTAAATATAAATGTTTAAGGTTTGGGAATAAAATTATTGGAAATACTACCGAAAATGTTGAATTAAACAATGAAATTGAGTTATTAAGATTTTTCTCTTTTTGGAGAAACAATTTTAGATATAGCTAGGGGAAATGAAGTTTTTGGTATTTATTTAACAAACCTTTTACTAAATTAGAAAAAATAATGGCTAGAACACTTATTTTTTAATAAACGTTGATATTTTTATCAACGCAGGACTTTAAATTGGGAACACTGTTTTTTATTTTGACAGTCAATTTAACAGTTCTCGGTTGTGATGAAGTTAGATTGGTTTGGTAGTTCATCATGAATGGATTGACGCCGTGGGTTAATTCGTTAAATTTATCCGAAAAATTATTTTTAGTGAAGAAACTAACCTTTCGTTGAAATGTTTCGTCAATAAATAGTGCTGCCATATTTAAAGTGATGATAATCCTCTATTTCATCTACACAAAATCACCTCTTGATAAGATTTAAGCTCTAGTGGAATCATTGGTTCACATCTTTTCATAAATGATGACGGTCAGAGAGTTATAGTCAACGCTAAGCTATTCAGAGACATTATTACTAACTTCTTAGTAGCTCAATATCAATATGAATGTATTTATGTTGCAGAAATATGGTTTAAGCTGGATGGCGCCAAATTTCACACAACTCGGTCTACAATTAATTTACTGAAAAACAAATTGTACAAACGATTAATTTCAGGATTAATCACTGTTAACCTGCCAATTCGTTTGTGTGATTTGAGAGTATTCGGTTATTTCCTCTGGGGGATATGTTTGGCTGTATGTGTATATCTAGGCCGATAAACCAGAAACAATTGAGCACTTGGAAGCCAGAATTCGTCTCATTTTAGTGACGAAAAACATCCCTCAAAGAGAGTGTAAAAATTGGAGTTCTAGTAAGTACAAGTTGCGGTAGCTTCATACTCGAAATAATATTCAAACATTAATGCCATAAAATTATGTGTCTAACAAAACATATTTCATGGACATTATAAACATTTCTGCATTATTTCAATTTTACGTTTTCCGTAACAAAAAATCACAACCTTTAGATACTACAAAATTCTAAACAAATCTTGGTATCAATGGTGTAGTCGTATTGAAACTTTGGATATTAAAAATCGGAAGACTGCTTAAATCTTGGCATTATCGTCACGAACCTTATAAATGATTAAAACGTCAACAAAAAGTTTAAAAAAAATTGAAAATTAGACGCTCCCAGAGAGCCCCTAAACCTAGTGACTTACAACTCACAGCTTCTCTTTTCTCTTTTTTTGCGGAGTTCGAACGGCTAAGACAAGGAGCGATTTTGATGACATAAGAAGCTCCTGGAGGAAGTATAAATATTTGTTAGTTGCTGGGAATAATGGTTACATTATATCAATAGGTATAAAATGTCAAGTTTTTTTTTTTTAAATAAAACCTTTTTTCTGATTTATTTCTTGAATAAACAAGTTTCTTGGACTTATTCATATGTTAATACTATTTAAAAAATGTATACTTTTTATTCCGATTTGTGACATTTGCGTCAAGCAGTTCAATTAAAATAGTTTTTTTTTTTAAACAAAAATGGTAATTAAGGAATAAAGGGGGCATTATCCTTATCTCATTCTCAAGTTGAAAAAAAAACAATAGCCATTTTTCTTTGGGTAAAAATTGATAAATTGTGATGAAAATTACAAAATACTTCAAATTTAACAATACAGAAAATATAAGAAAATAATAATATAAAATAAAATGCACGACTGGGTCGCAGGAACTTGCTCCTATGTAATAGACTAAAAATTTTAAAAACGAATGTTATTAAAGAAAACTGTTCATAAGGATAAAATTAATTTTTTAAATTCTTTTAGTAGTAAGAGACAAAAACAGAATGAATTTATGCAAGAACTAAAATTCTAAGTCGTTTTAGTAGTATATTAAAAAAAAAGCTTTTATATAGATACCTACTAAATTCTTAAAAGATTTTTAAGAAAAAAATTCGGTACGCCAATTTAAAGTTTTTATTATTGTTCGAATAAAAATTAAATTTATAAAAAAAAATATTGAGCCGTTTCTGATTTTCAAAAAATGAACACATATTTTTTTTTTTTCAAAAATTCAAAAAACATTTATTTTAAAGTTTTGAAATGCAATGTGTTTTAGACTTTTTAAAACCTTCTCTATACAAAATTTCATTAAGATCAGTTATGTGAAAAATTCAAAATTCGAAAAAATGGTTCTATGGTAGGTACAAGCTGTAATATCTTAATTTCAATGTTTTTTTTTATTAAATTAAAGATTATACAAATTAATTGAAGAAAAAAAAAATTATCAAAACTCTAGGCACCGTTTTCGAGAAAAATACGATTTTTGAAAACAATTTTTTTAAATTTTCAACATTTGTATGGTGGGTACCTTTAGGTTTTGGTAAAATAAATTTTTTTTTCTCACATCTTGTAGATTATATTAAGAAATTTTTATTTATCAAGTTTAAAAAAAATCTAACTTTGTGTTTTCGAAATATTGAGTTTTGAAAAAAAAAATTTTAAGTTTTTTTTTTTAAATCCAAAAAAAATATTTTTGAAAATTTGAATACACAATTCTATTTAGATTTTTGGGGAGCCTTAGCAAAAAAAATCGGATGTACCGTGTTTAAAAAAATCAAAAACAAAAAAAATGCTTCCATGAAATTTTTAAATGAAATTTTTTTGTGTTTTTATTTCTTAAATCTGTCGAACAGTTTTTGAGAAAAAAAAAATATTTATAAAATTCTGAAAATAATTCGTATGACAGGTACCGTTATTTTTGGTCTTAAAAAATCAAATCAAAAAACATCCGGGGGAAAAAAAATAAAACCCATATCTATCAAGTTTGAAGAAAATCGGCTGAGCCGTTTAGCTGCAATCGATCGCACAGACAGATAGACAGACAGACAGAATTGCGAGACCCACGTTTTTGGTCTTCGCTATCATCGTAATTTCAACTTTGATCAAAATCTTGAGTTCGATTTTTTTTCCGAATGCATAACTTGCCTTATAGTACCTATAAGTCGCAAGTAAAAACAATGGAATTTTAGTATAACACGTATTTAAAATGGACGAAATATTAAAAAAAATATCTCCGTGTCTCGTACATTAAAATTGGGAAACATAGGGCGCATACATTCGTAAAAAATATCGAACTCGGGATTTCGATCAGACATTACAATAATAGGGAAGACGAAAAATAGTAGGTCTCCCAATTCTGTCTGTCCGTCTATTTGACTACAGCCTTATCGTCTTGGATGATTTTAAACTTAATAGTTATCATTTTAGAATTTTTCTTTATATGACCAAAAATAACGGTACCGTCTAAAAAATAAATTTATTTTTCGAAATTAGAAAATATTTTTTTTTTAAATGTTCCAAAAATAAAAAAAAAATTATTTGATAATGGTTAAAAAATTATACAAAAAATGAATATTTTTAGTACCTCATATAGAACCATTTTTGTTTGTTTCGATTTTGTCAAACAGGGTATGATTTTGATTAATTTTGTATACTAAAGCTGCTAAAAAGTTTATAAAAGAATTTGTATTAAAATTTTCAAGAACATTTTTTAATTTTAAGAAATTATTTTTTTTTTTTAATTTTCGAAAACAACATGCTCCAGTTTGTTGAACAATGACAGTTAAAAGTTCTTAAATCCATCTATTATAATATTAAGAAAAAAATGTTATTTTGTCTAAAACCCAACCTCATATAAATGTTACTTTTTTTTCGAAAATCGTCTTTTACTAGAAAAAATTTTGATAAAATGTTGCATTTAAAATGCATATAAAAATTTAAAAAAAATATATAAATATATATTTTGTATTAAACAAAAAAAAATTAAAAATAATGTTTTTTTTAAAAATTTGGTTTCTGAAATTTTTTTTCATTTCCAAAATAATTTAGATTTATAATTGGCGCACCAACATTCTTTAAATTTCTAAAATACTCAAAACATTAAGTTTAAAAATAATATACATTTTTTTTTTAATTTCAAATTTTTTTTGAGTAGACATAGCTATGTACAACTTTTTTTTGGACACTACTTTTTTCACTTTAGAAAAATATAATTTGCATTGCATTCACGTTGTTAATTTTATTTGTGTTGATAACTATTGACTATATTAGTCTTTAAAGGGTACCACAGCATTTGTCGCGCCTGAGCGCAACGCATTTGGACTAAAGGTAGATAAATTTTTCAATTCACTAAATCAATAGACTCCACAAAAACAAAAATTATATTTTTTTGTATAGTTTTTGATTTTCCTTCTTCATTAAACATATGGTTAGTTTAAAGAAGTTTTGCTATTTGCTAGAACGCATACGACAAAAAAAATCATATTTGATAGAGTACGATAGAATTTGGCACGAAGCTGTTTTAACGAAAATGCTTGGATTTGGTATCGATGAGTATCTTCTTCGTTAGATTACCTTACTGACTGTTCACTCCAAGTTGTTCTGGACGTTTGTAAGTCTGACATTTATGAAATAAAATGCTGGTGTGCCCCAGGGCTCCGTTTTATCTCCGATACTTTTCCATATTTTGATGAATGATCTGTTATCTGAAACTTCTTTATTTCGCTGATGAAGCGATGACTCAAAACCTTGTTCTTTGGTCTTAGAACTAAAACGGCAGCTTATGTTAAGCTCATTACATTCCAATCTGAACAGTATTATACAATGGGGTATTAACAAGCGCGTTGAGCTTAATGCTTCGAAAACAAAAAGTTGTCTTATCTCTATCAAGTGTAATATATCATCAATGCCATAATCCATGAATGGCACTTGCATCAAAGAAACAAAAAAGCTGTTTATTTCCTATGGAATGATCATATATTCGACGTAGTCAAAAACGCTTAGGTCAAAAAATCCTAGGTTTTCTTAATAGATGCAAGACATTTTCCCCCTCTGACTACCATCTACGAGTATAAGGCATGCATCCGCCAAAATCTTGAGTATAATTCTTCTATATGTGCTGGTACCGGCATAACTCATTTGAACATGTTAAATAAAATTCAGAATAGATCCCTAAAACATATAGGAAACACATTAATTACGGAAACTTTTGCATCTCTTGAACACCTTCGTAACGTCTCCTGTCTTTCACACTTTTATCTGTTTTTCTATCAACAATGTTCAATTGAAATAGCCAGTTTCATTCGTTCCCTTGAACATCTCCGCCGTAATACTCATTTAACTGGGAATGTTCATCAGTTAACCCTTTGCCTTTAGTCTAGCTTAGGACGAACTGTCATATGTATTTAGAGGTTCTTTCTTAAGCCACACTAGTAGAATGTTGAATACCTTGACCTTCTCAAGACCAATGTGAATCGACATCTTCTTTTAACTACTCTCCAATTTACCTAAATGTCCGAACTATGTTACACTGTAACATTATAAGGGTAATCATAATCCCTCGAGTGTGAAAATTATAAAAAAAAAACTTCTTTTAACCTATCAACTTGTATTTGGTATATCTACTCGTACTTCGATTTTTGATATAACAAAAAGTTACACAAATTAATGTTTCTCTTTTCGATATGACTTTGGCTAAAAAACTTTTTCTTAAATTAAGACTTACCTTCTTATACGTCAAACATTTAAAACAATAAAAAAGCGTTTTTCCCTTTAACTATAATAAAATAAGACATAAGTACTGAACAATAGACATAGGCGAGGCGACAAATATTTACATAAGTACGGACATATACATCATCTATTCCCAAACTTCGTTTGACCAAGTCACAACTAAAAAACCAAAGAAAAAAATTTACAAACAATACAAATATACTCAAGTACATAAAATAAATTTAAATATCTTATGAAGCCGAGTTGTATCCAGTAGCCTGGTTATGTTACTTCTTTGTTGTTTGGCTTCCTCACTTTTGCGCCTCGAGATATTGTTTTGTAAGCCACAAAATAGGTAGCTAGCAAGTTTTTTTTTCCAAATTTACAATTTATAATAATACCATAGTTGAATTTGCGGTGAATTCTGAAACGCTTAAAGCAATATCTATGATTTCCAAAAGCATACCTAACCCGAAATTAAGATAATTGTGAAATTAACAAAATGTGCGTGCAGTTAATTTCACGTAATTGTTAAATTGTTATTTTTTTTTTGGTAAATTATAAAACTGAAAAATAAAACAAAGAAAACTGGTCCAATTAAATATTATTGCAACTAAACTGACTTACTAAAAAAAATTACTTTGAAGTGGAAAGCATAATTATTTAAACTTAATGATGAAATTGCTGTTTTGTGTAATGAACGACGAACTTTGTACAATAGTTTTTGTTAGAATTTCGTCGAACTACCAATAAGAATGGTCCGGTTGAAAATGTTTCAGATGTTGGCCCTTTTGATATTTACAATTGATGCAAAGGTAAAGTACCTTATATTTTTCAAATAACCATGATCCTTGATATGAAAAAAATGTACTTTTTTGAACAGCGAAATTTTGAAATCATTTTTGAAAGCATAAAGTGTGATGCAAACCCGACTTACTTCGAAAAACCAATATGCTTCGTTAGCAAAAACTCAACAAAATCATTAGGCAACGTTGAAGTAAAATCCAAGCGGGAAATTACTTCAATGCAATTTTCATTCAATATTGTTATTATGCGACACAAGAACGAACAACTCACTCTATTTAATTCTACACATATGGATTTTTGTGAATTTTTGAAAGGATCAAAAATATCATTTAATATCTTGGGTATCATAAGAGATGTTCTGTTGGCGTTCGGTTCACTGCCTAAGGGTTGTCCAATACCAAAGGTAAGCTTGGTTATAGTTTTAAATATTGAATTTTTATTTTTAATAATTTGAATACATTGCAGGATTTTAATTTCCTGTTTAAGGATATTTTTTTCGACGCAGAACGATTGCCACCTTATACACCAGAGGGAAAATTTTTCACATCGTTTAATTCTACACATGGAAAGGACTTTGTATTTTATATAGAATCCACTGGTTATAATGTTCAAAAATCTAGATCCCTCAGATGGGGTTGAGGATAAGAAAGGGATGAGAAATAATTAGATTTATATGAACATAATTGTAAGTGTTTGGATTCGCCAGAAAATTGAAGGTCTCCTCCAGTAGTGCTGATCAAACGCACACATTTAGAGTTGTGTTTCATTATAAAATATAAAGTTTTAAAAAAGTGTTTTTTAAGGAAGAAATTCATGATTAAAAAATACAGAATTCAAAAATAAAATGGTGGCAATAATACGACTAAAAAGTATTTAACCAATCCTCGGAAACGATTTTTAATTTTCCATCGTGCAATTCACTTACTTAAGTATTGGTTTTGAGAATAAGCTTCACTAAACTATATTAAAAGTTACACAAATCTAAGCTTCGTTTTAAAAAAAAGAATGTTGCCCAATTAAGAGCTTAATTTATGGAACAGTCATTTTTAATAATATTTTAGGTAGTACTTAAATTAGGCAAATATTGAAGAATATATATGTTATGTATCAGGGGTACGTAAGATCGTTTGAAACCTAAGGAGATTTTCAAAATTTCCAAGTCCGTTTGCAGTTAATTTTTCCACAAGCTGGACATAAAAATAGCAACACCTGATTTAATTAACAAAAACAAGATATTCTGATAGGCTTTGTCATTTCTTTTTATTTATCTATTTTGTTGAAAGACCTTTATTTGTTAAGACTGCATGCACTCTCTTTGGCATAGAGTCTATCAACATTTGGTACTTCTCTTGGCGAAATAAATATCAAACTTCTTGGACAATTCTCCAGAGATCCCCTCTATTGGAAGATTTCTCGTTACTAAAATCAATAATTAGCTCATTCCAGATGTTTTCAATACAATTAAGGTCATGTGATTGAGAAGGGCACTTCATAGCGTTAATTTTATATCTTTTAAACCAGACTTTACACTAGGCTTGGGGACGTTATGCAATTTAAGAGCATTTTTGAATCGGCCCATGGGAGCATAACAGTCGGCAGTATGTCCACATACGACTCTTTTGTCTTTATATATATTGGTCTATAAGAAATATTGGACCAATAAAACAGGCCCATAGCATTATGCACGGCTGGGTCGCACAATGTTGCTCTTATATAAAAGACTAAAAATTTCAAAAATAAATTTTATCAGAGAAAACCTGATCATAAGCATAAAATTAATTTTTAAAATGACTAAAAGAACTCCTTTAGTAGATGGAGCTAAAAACAGGATGCCATGATTTATGCAAGAACAAAAATTATAAGTCGTTGAAGTGGTTTCTTAAAAAAAATAAACTTTTTATACAAAATGTTTAAAACATATTTAAGAAAAAAATTTGGTACACCAACTTAAAGTTTTTATTATTTTACGAATAAAACATAATTTTCCAAAAAAAATAATGAGCCGCTTTTGAGATATTGAATTTCCAAAAAAAAAAGTTTTTGTTTTTAAAAAATTAAAGAATATTTTTTTTTAAAGTCTTGAAATGCAATATTTTTAAATCTTTTTAGAAGCTTCAGCTACAAAAATTTTCATTAAGATCCGTTATGCCGATAATGAGAAATTAAAAATTCAAAAAAATGGTTCTATGGTAGGTACAGTCAGTAATATAGAAATTTCAAAAAAAAAAATTAAAAAATTATAGATCGTAAAAACTAAACCTAAGAAAAAAATTTATCAAAATTGTCAGAACCGTTTTCGAGAAAAATACAATTTTCGAAAACCATTTTTTAACATTTTTATGGCGGGTACCTACCGTTATTTTTAGGTAAAATAATTGTGTTTTTCTCACATCTTGTAGATTATATGAAGAAACTTTTATTTATCAATTTAAGAAAAAAAATTGAGCATGGGGTTTTCGAAAAATTTAGTTTTCAAAAAAAAAAAATTGAAACCTTTCTTAAAAATCCAAAACAAATTTTTTGGAAAATTTTAATACACAATTCGATTCAAATTTTTAGGGGAACCTTAGCATAAAGAAACTGATCAAAATCGGTTGTACTGTTTATGAGAAAATCAAAAACAAAAAAATGTTTCCAGGGGGGTACTATTAATAACCATTTTTCGGAAATTTTTTTTTTAACCATTATCCAGTTTTACCTAAATGAAATTATTTTGCATAATTTTTTTTTAAATCTGTCAAGCAGTTTTTGATATATGACAGGTAAAAAAATATTTATAAAATTTCGAAAAAAAAACCGTATGACAGGTACCGTTATTTTTGGTCTTAACAAAGAGGAAAAAACATCTGGGGGGAAAACATTCAAAATACTACCTACCAAGTTTAAAGCAAATTGGCCGAGCCGCTAAGGCTGTAGTTGAAAAGACAGACAGACAGACAGAAAGACAGAATTGCGAGACCCACTTTTTTCCATCTTCGCTATCATCGTAATGTCAACTTTGATCAAAATCTCGAGTTCGATTTTTTTAGGAATGCATAACTTGCCCTATAGTACCTTTAAGCCGTAAATAAAAAGTAATCGGTTTGGAGATTTAGCGTGAAGATCAGCATATCTATTTGTCGATGCAGAACTTTTGAGGAATGCGGTCTAGTTTTTTCCACCAACTTGACTCTGTCTATTTCAGCCATTTGAGGTGGTTGCTCTCTGGCTTTATTAATTTTTCTTGAATTTTTAGCATTAAAACACCATTCTTGCAGAGCGTCCAATGACTGTTGTTATTTTTCTAATTGATTCTCGGCTGCTAGACATGCATAAAATGGCTTCGCGTTGGTCTTCAGTAATTTTGTAATTCTTGAGCACGGCATCTTTGACATGTAAACGGACATTCAGAAATACCCTGCCTCAGTGTCTTTACGTATTCGAATTTTAAAAATTAAAAATAATACGCTGAATGGTTAACTTCCTGGGCACATGGAAGTAAAAAATGGCACGTTATTTTATCCACTTATTTACAATTGAAAAATTATTTAAAAAAAAAGCTTAAATTATTTTCAAACGTTCCTTGGTTAGATTGGTTAGATGCTCCATAATAAATTGTTATAGTCTCTAAGATTGTCAAATGCCAACTGACAAGTTATATTCGAAAAAAACATGGCTATTAAATAAAATCGACTTGGAACATTAAACGTACACGGTCGTGGGCTTTCCACTTTAAAGGCAGGAGAAAGCAATGAGTTTTTGAAGTATTCAATTATACGCGGTTTATGGTTCCCCATTTGACAATGCTATCGAGATCAGAATTTAATGAGCTTATCATACGCTACTGTTCTTAATACACATTCGATGAGAAGCTATCATCACCAGCAAAACGATTTAATGGATTGGAAGTTTCTGGCAACGATAGCTGATGAATATGAGAAAGAGAGTCGGAGACAAAACGGAGCCCTGTGGCACATCAGCATTTATTTTTAATTAATGAACTTCAGACTGAAAATCGTCCAACATAACTTAAATTGAGTGGTTCGCAAGGTGGTTTCTAATCCAACAAAGAAGATATTCATCAATAAGAAATGCACACATGGTCGATAAGAGAGCTTGATGCCAAACTCTATCAAATGCTCTTGAAATGTCAAGTGCAATAATTTCTCCAAAACTGGCTTTTTCTCCTGATCTGACAGAAGTAGTGTCATTGACGACGAGCGTTGGATTCGGAGGCGAAGTAGTATTTCTTACATTTTTTACAAATGACCAGACATTTTTACTACCTTTTGGGACATTGTAGTTTTTGTTTTGCCTTAATTGTTGGTAATACGGCCCCATTCCAGCTCCATTCGTTGCCAAAGCTCCTGAGTGCTGGATGGGTGATTTTTGTGCTGCCCCAACCGTCGCTTCACAATTGACCATACATTTTCAATTGGATTGAGGTTAGGGCCTTGTGCTGGCCATGTTATCGTCGTAAACTGTTGATTTCTCAGCCATTCCGAGACAATTTTTGATGTGTATTTCGGATCTCCGTCCTGCTGAAAAGTTATTTCACAATCATTAAAGCCTGTTGATGCAGTAGAAGGTGGTAAATTTGTGTGCAAAATGTCCAAATATTTTTCTTTGTTCATGATGGCATCGATTTTCACCAAAGGAAACAGCCCTAAGCCATTACCGAACCTCTTCCATGTGACACGGTCTTTTGAACTTGATTTTGTTGAAGTGGTTCTCTAGGACGTGACCAATAAAAAGATCTACCATTCGTTCCTATTCTATTGACATTCGTCTCGTCCGACCAAATAACTTTTTTCCATTGGTCAATGGTCCAGTGTTTGTGCTTTTTAGCAAAACTAACCTGGCTTTAATATTTTTCCCTGAAAGCAGAGGCTTTTTCGGTTTCTCTTTGGCGTTTAACCCAATTTTTTTGAGTGCCCGGCATGCAGTCCATTCACTCACTGGCTTGTCTATGTTTTGGGCTGCCTGCTTAGGTATTTTAGAACCACAACTTCTCAACTCTCTTTTCATTCTTCTAGCTTCCAAATCAGAAAGTAGTCATTTCCGTTCTTTTTTCATTGGGGGGACATCAAAATTTTTGTTTTTTTTTTTTAATACTAAGCACAGAAGTTTTTGAAATTTTTAAAATTTTAGACACTTTACGCTATGATTCACCACTTTTTAGTTAAAAAAATAGCGCGGTCAACGGTATTTTTACAATTTTTTTTTGTTTTGACAATAATCAAACGTTTTAAAATGAACGATTTACCCACAGCAAACTATCAACAAATAAAATTATCTTAACTGTTTCTTGTTAAATTACAGTAAAACAAATAAAGCACAATAGAGAGGAACATCTCTCAATAAAAAAAAACGATGTTAAATCTCTTGAAACTAAAACGTGCATAATTGGACAAAACCAGGAAATTATTATTATTATTTTTTTTTTTGTATAATATATTATTTTTTGAAAATTTTACTATACATAATAAATGTGAGTTAAATAAACAAAATAAAAAAGAATTTAATTCTATTCAAAAATCCTTACTTAAATCAATTTTTTAAAAAAGCGAAATCATTTGACCACTTTTGCTCGTCACTGTATATCGCAAGTCAAAAAATTTGTAAGATTTCCTTACTTTTAATTTGGTTTTAATTTGGAGTTTAAGCGTTTTTTAATATTAAATTTAAAAATTTAAATTCTTCAACTTATTAAAAAAAAAAAAAACAATATTGAATTTTCAAACAAGGAAATAAAATTTATGTTTTAAATCTAAATAATAATATTTTGAAAATGTATATCTGCAATATTATTTAATCTTTAAAAGACGCATCATGTAGACATTTCAATCGACATCAGTTTAGCTGCCGTTAACGAGAGAGTCTAAAATAAAATAGACGGTTCTATGGTGGGTATCTTTATAAAAAAGGTCATTAAACATTATGTAAACCAATTTGAAACAAGAACATCACACGCGGACAGTTTGCATGACTTAACAATGTTGGTCTATTAGATTTGTTAAAATGATTAGTTAAAAAAAATGATTAAAGTAATCACGAAGCCTTTGATAAGTATAAGCCATTTAAATCAATTATACTATGCTTCGAAAAATCGTTCACAATAAAAGTTGTATAGACGTTCGATTGTTCGAGGCAATAACAATGAAGTCACCAAACAATACATTAAAATTAATTTTCCTTGGCCTGATTTTTGAAATATTCATACAAATTAACGCAAAGGTAAGTTGAGTTTTTGGCAAGTGGAACTTCAATCAAACATACAATTTTCTGTTATTATTTTTAATTTAATTATTGAATTTTTGAATTCAAGCCTGCCTACTTGGTAACTATAAAACACTGCGCGTGCACTGTTAACCCAGCCTATGCAGACCCACCAACTTGTTATATGAATGAAAGCTCATTTCCTTCTCGAATAACTTTTGACATACAGATGCATCGCGAGGTGAAGTTACAGAATTACGAATTAAATATCGATATTACTGTAAATAAAAGAAAAAGAAGAATTCTCCATCAGAAAAGTAGTTCATGTGCATTTTTTGAAGGACGTGTGACTTCAATACTAAAAATTTTAAAAAGTTATCTGGATGAATTTGGCGAATTACCAAAGTCATGCCCAGTTAGTAAGGTAAGTGATTTATCAAAAAAAGCAAAACATGAAATTATTAGAATATTTGTTTAATTTATTGTTGTTTTTGTTATAGAATTTTCGGTATTATTACAAGGACATAGTTTTCAATACAAGTAAACTGCCTCCTGTTATGCTTGAAGCGGATTTTCATTTGACTACAAACAATACAGAAGGCAAAGAATTTATATTTTTTATCGACTTGAAAGGGAGTATAAGAAGAAATCATGAATAATAAATAAAAAATAGCAGTGAGAGTTCTAGTTACTCCCAACCAATTAAAGCATCCGTAGCACTTGAAAACAGTTTCTGTACAGTTTCTAACAACTACTGTGGTACCTTGGGAGATTGGGAGTACCGAGAACTCTCTCCAAAACACACTTATTGAATGTTTCTTTAAATTTTATGTTTCTGCATGTTTTTATAAATTGTTGATTTTAAGATTTTGACGAAACTGACGTTGTGGACATTTTAGGTGATTTCTGCCAGAATGAAGCAACAAAAAAAAAAATCAAAACATTTGGAAATATTTTTTCTTATTAACCATCGAAATATAAAGGAACATAAACAGAAGATTGCGACTATTGATTCTTAAAAGTGTTAGTTACGGTTCTTAGAAAATCTGCTATAAGACATAATCCATAATTTTGCAATTTTGATTAATCAATTATGCGCAATTTCCCAGAAACCATTCTTTCCTAGATATTCCGGACTTAAAACTAAAAGATCTTGTTCGAAAAAGTGATATTGAATGACAAAGGAATCTTGCTCTCATCATGAATTCATTATGATTTTCTTCAATGATGACGCCTATTTTTGGATGATTGAAGCAGAATTACCAGATGTCGGGCTCCAACACCCCGATGTGCATAATACATCCACAGAAAGTGGATTATTGTGACTTATGTGTAAATCTCTTTAAATATGATGGTAATTTTTTGGTGAATAGATGATCAAGCGATTATTATTCCAGACTATTACCATACACCATACCATTCTCCAAAAAAAAAAAAAACAACTATACCCGAAAATTCTGCCAAAATGATCGAGGTATATCCAACCTTCGTAATTGAGTATCCGAGCAGAATTGCTCGTCTGCGCCATTTTTACCTACATACATATATCACCTCTGACGTCGCATATAAGACCCTATCTAACTTGCTATATGAGGACTAGAAAGTGCGGCCTGATGGTTAACCCGTCAAAAACAGAATTAGTCCTTGTTACAAACAAAAGGAAAATACCAAGCTTCAGAATACCTTCAATTGAAGGCATCCCGCTGAAGATTTCAGATCATGCCAATTATCTTAGTGTGATAGGAAATTAAATTGGAAAGAGCGAAAAAAGGAATGATTGCATTCTACTCCTGTAACAGACTCTTTGGGAAATCCTGGGAATCTAGCCCAAAAATTATCAGGTGGATGTATTTGGCGATAATCAAACCAATACTAACTTATGGTAATTTGGTCTAGTGGAATGCAACTGAAAAAAGCACGAACCTCAAAACCCTGACAAAAGACAGAGACTTGCGTGCATTGGAATTACGGGTACCATGAGATCCACACCAACTGCAGGGTTAGAGCCGATACTCAACCTGATACCCCTACACCTTTTCGTACAAGAATCCGCAGCATATAGCGCCTTAAGGCTAAGCGAGACTAATACCTGAAAAAACAGCGCAATAGGACATGCTCAAATTCTTCAGAAATATTTGGGTGATAGTATCATTACAGATTATACAACACCCGAACTTGACTTTTAGAAACCATTCCAAACTGCCTTACCAAGCAGAGACGAATGGTTGAACAACCAACCCTACACCAGTGAATCAGTAATAGCAATCTATACTTACTGATGGCTCCAAAATGGACACAGGTATTGGTGCAGGCTTTTTCTCAGAACTTATTGAGCTATACAACTTACTTATAGGCTCCCAGATTACAGTAGTTTCTTCCAAGCGGAGGTCCTGGCAGTGACAACAGCTGGTAGACAGGTATCAATGATGGCGATACCACGGCCTGATATCACCTTTTACATTGATCGCCAAGCGGTAATAAAAGCGATTTCTGCCACTGTGATAAAATCGAAGCCTGTCTCTTGCTGCCGCGAAGAGCTTAAGGTTCTTGTCACGCAGCACAATATTAGATTCTGCTGGGTCCCGGGACATAGCGGCATACCAGGTAATGAAAATGCCGATGAGTTGGCAAGACAGGGATAAGCAGAGATGGTAAGAATCCCACTCTCCAACATTAAACAGAAAATCTCAGATTTAACCCTAAAGAAATCCAATGAAAGGTGGAGTCTACTTGACACCTGTGATACTAATAGGAAAGTTTTTGTTTTAACAAGCAGAGGACCGACAAAATTATGCAACTTAGTAAGAAGTCCCTTCGCTCTCTTACGACACAATTTACTGAAATATCATAAATTCAAAACGAAACTCAGTACAGATGACCTAAGCATGAGAGGATGTGGTGATGGAGAGGTACATGAAGACACATCACACTTTCTCTGTCATTGCCCTTCACTATGCCACCAGAGAAGGAAATGGCTTGGTAGTTACTTCTTTCACAATCTAGAAGATATTTCCAATATTCCAGGAATTTACATATTGAACTTCGTCAATGCCTCAAAATGGCTTGACTGATTAACAGAATACATAAGTTTTTATCAGAAAAGTGTGATTACAATCAGGGGTAACACAATGGATCTACATTTATCTAAGTATGACGATAACAATATCAATTGTCAGCCCAACAACCTAACCTAACCTAAGCCGTTCTACAACTCTATAATCGGCAAATATCAATGTTGCTTCGGGTCGGGAGATCGAACATTGACCAAATCTTAACATTCAGGTAAATCCTGCAAAAGAACAACGGAGACTCACCATCCTCTCATCGACTTCAAACCCTCATATGATGAAATTCAATGTCAAAATCTCTAATGGCGATGACCAAACGCGGGACTCCGTGAAAACTGATCCAACTGAGTCGATTGACATTGGATAATAGGCGGTGCAAAGCGGAACTAGGAAATAGATCTTCCGAACTTTCCAAACATGCATAGTTTTTTAGCAAGGGATCGTGAGACTTCTTCAAACTCTTTCTGGACAAGGACACTCTTTTGAACAATATTTTATATGTACTCCACCAAAGACACGCTAGTATGCACCCGAAGAAGAATTACCCTAGAAAGCCGTTGATACTTTGAGCGAAACAAATAGTATCAAAACTCCTCACACGAGAGATTAAGTACACACTCTACGAAACTCTTATACTAACATTCCTGCTTTATGACGCTGGCGCCGAATATCTGACTATAAACAAAAAGGTAGAAGTAGTACTGGACTTTTTCAATAGAAAAATACTTGCGACAGATATTTGGTCCTTTGTGAGAGAAGGGGGAAGATAAGATTCAATTACAAAGTCTATGAGCAGGATATGGATGTAGTTCAGAAATTCAAAACACATCAATACTTCTGTAGGTCGGCCACGTCGGACGAAGAGGCAGCTATGATCCAGCCAAGAGTGTCTACGAATCCCAGCTGCGGATGCGAGGCAACAAGGCAGACCAAATCTTCGGTTTAAGGAATGGGCCAACGCAAATGCCGATTGAAAGCAACGTGCTCGGTATCATAGTAGAATAAAAGCTTCTCTGTTTCAAGCAGAGACCCTTAGCCTGCATGAACCGAACCCTTAGCCATACTTCTTCACAATGGTGTTGCTATATAATGGCGATGAAGAGCGTTAGCGATCAATGATAACCTATTTTTTTTTGGTCAAATGGCTCAGTATGTGTGCCATACAATTGATGTCAAAATAGACATTTCCCACAAGTGACTTGAGGGCATGGTTACCTCACGAGGAGATAGAAGTGAACTGGCCACATAGATCGGACGATATGGCTCTGTTAGACTTTTTGTTCGGATTTCCTTAAAGTACTCGTATCACGTCTATACAAAAACCTAGTAATCAACAGGTACCCTTAGGCCTGATCTTTTCGCCATATATCGAAATTTGGACCTGTCGAACGCGCGCCACTTAGTGAAGCCACAGAGGCCATCAGAACAATTAAGCCAAAAAATTCGCGGATACCGTCGATAACCTTGTTTAATTCAATTTTAATATCTGCCCGTTCCTTTTGGAGAACTCCAAGTACGTTTTCGCTATACATAGCAAAAAAACCTATACTAATTGGTGCTTTCGACTGCCACACCAGCGGCGGGTTGAACTCTGGCGATCGACTGCCAGCTTAAGGCCCTAAGCACATTAATATTTTTCTACTATCGACTAAGTGACAAATATCCCCAAGAGAATCTGCCATGGAATAGAGCCTCTCATTAATTTCAGTTAAGCGATTTTTAAGTAGCTTCAATTTATGTTAACCATATGGCGCAAGTCGTAAGCACCTATCTACGCCGAATTATAAATTATTGTTTTCAATAGATTTTTTTTTGTAGATTATTATACCCTTTAGCAATTAAATTCATCATGCATGAAAATAGTAACAAAATCGATGAATCAGTTAACATTCAAAGCAGTCTTAGGCCTTAGTAGCTGCTCCAGCATTGTCATCAAAGTAAGCTGTTTTTCGTAATTTTAATTGAAAATGGTTCCAAGAACCTTAGTTTTATATTTGTCTTCCATCTTCCTGTTCCTGATGACCGAAATTCATGGAAAAGTAAGTGCCCAAACTAATAGTCCATCTTTTCTGCTGTCAATCGCATATTGATTTTTCATTCTTCTTAACAGGCGGTCTATTCAGTCATCCTGGATTCGTTTGCGTGCAAATCAAACCCTGCCTACGCTTACCAATCGGTTTGTAAACTTAATAAGAGCTTCAATCCGCCCCATGCTCATATGGAGCTGAGAATGCATCGGGAAGTTTTAACCCAGCAATACTCGTTGAACTTAAGCATTTCAATGAATAAAAGAGAAAGGACAATATTGAGGATAAGAAATTACGATGCTTGTGAATTTTTTGAGGGCCGCAAAATACTGTCAAATGTTATGTTGAATTTTTTCAAACAAAATTTAGAACAATACGGAAAACTTCCCAAAAAATGCCCAGTTGAGAAAGTATGTTATTTTTTATATTTTTTTATATTTTTAATATTATATTGTTTTTTAGAATTTTCATTACTACTTTAGAGACTTTGTTGTAGAATTTGGAAAACTGCCACCTTACATGATCGAAACGGATTTTTTTGTAGTCACAAGGAACACTGCCGGGCCGGCAAGAGAATTTCTATTTGATCTTGAAGTCAGGGGTAGAGTTAGAAGAAACGAAGCCAGTGAAAATGATGAAAATACTAAAAAGGGTAGAAGGCCATAATAAAAGTTGAATTCTTAAACCAAAGCTGATTCAAAATTTTGTCTGATTTTTTTTTAATTTTGTGTTGGCTTAAAGACGTGGAACTTATAAGTTTAAGCAGCATGAAAAGATTGATTGTGAATTTGTCAATAATTTCAAGCTGTATCAAAAAATAAGGCAAAATATTGTAAGAAAACTGGAAGAATCACTTTGAAGAAATAAATTGGGACCTTACAACAAGTCTCCTATGGAACCGATAGTTTTATATTCTAAAATGTGTGTTACGTAAGCTTATCAATTGGAAACAATGTACACTGGTATATTGCTCGGAAAATGTTTTACGAAGTGCTTCAAAATTTGTTCTTCTTGTTCAAAATTGAATTCTGTAAAATCTGAATTTTACTTCTGAAGCATGTAAAGGTCCTTAAAGGTAAGTTTTGCATTTTGTAAAAAAAAATCGAACTCGATATTTTGATAAGACTTGACAAAGTGGGCCTCGCATTTCTGTCCGTTTGGCTTGTTGCTCGAATACAGCCTAAGCAGCTAGGCCTTTTTTTAAACTTGGCACGACTATTTATCATTTTTAAATATCTCTCGATACGTTTTTCTTATGATCAAAAATATTGGTACATACCACCTTTAATTTTTTTTTCGAAAATTTATAAAATATTTTTGTTCTCAAAAACTGTTCACAGATTCAAAAACAAAATCTTCCCATAGAGAACTATTTGTTTGTTTTCGATTCTTACAAAAACGCTTCAACTCATTTTGATCTTTTTTGTACTTAATTTTGGCGACGTTATCTATTGTTGTGTTTGCTGAAACGCCTGAAAGTCTACAACTAAAGATCAGCAGAGTAGCTTATGCAACAACTGCAACATTTGGAGGCTTGAGATAAACCTCAGCAAATCGGAGGTCATGTTCTTTCACCACGGCGGTGATGGCCCAAACTGTCATCAAAAGAGATGGAAAATAGAAGTTCGAGATATTGAAATTACGATTTATTATCTCAATGTAAAAAATTTAAGAAATCTGAAACTTAAAAATCCCATGGTTGAGAAACTAGCAATATCAAAAAACGCGGACTATGCCACTTTGAAACAGCTTATACGAGATCGCTCTGACTTCCAATTAACACCGCAAATCACTTACTTCTTCTCGAGATATTCTGCCTACATGTTCATCAAAACGTTCAAAATGGAGGTAAGAAATGTCAATATCAGATATTTTCGCTTGATATGCCAACACCAGGCTTTCTTATCGAAAATGTGTGCGTTGGGTATCAATATAACTCTCATTCTATATCGTTCAATACATGTTGTATTGGACGGTCTTAATTCTGATATTTACAAAATAAATGGTGGTGTTCCCCAGGGCTCCGTTTTGTCACCTACACTCTTCCTCATTTTTATAAATGATCTTCTGTGTGAAACTTTTAATACACTTCATTGTTTTACCGATGACTCTACCCTCAGCTTCTCATAATCGTTCTCAAATTCACGTCCATCTCCTTACGAAGAGGAATTTCAACGGTATGACCACATTCTCGAGAATGCCAAAAATGCTTCTAAGTGCTTAGGAATTCTTGATAGTTGTAAGAAATTAGATAGGAAACAGAGCTATCATGGATTTATTCCCATCTCTCGAACATCGTCAAAATGTTTCATGTATTTCCTTGTTTTTTTTTCGCTTCCAGTTGCATTTCCCCGTCAATCAGTTCACCCGTGATACCCGTTTCGCTAGGAATGCTCATCAGTTCACCCTCGAGCCTCTTTTAGAAGTACTGTCAAATACAAAGATTCGGTTTTAAGTCGCACAACACGATTAAGAAAAATCTACTCTGCACGGTTTTCCCGTGCCATTTAAATTTTTTAAACATTTCAGAACAATGTTTTTCGACACATCTGTTCTTGCCCTCCTAATTTTTCCATGACTCGTGCTGTGTTCAACATTATAAGGGTCTTCCAATAAACCCTTGAGCGTGTGTGAATTATATACACAAAAAAAAAACATTTAAATTAAGATATTTCGGACTGTACCACCCATAGAACCATTTTTTCGAATTTTGGCTCTCATTAAAAACATAAGGAATTTTGATGAAAGTTTTTGTACATAGGATTGTAAGGAGTTCAAAAAATATTACTTATTAAAACTTAACAATTAAATATTTTGTAATTTTGGAAAAATTATATAAATGATTTTTTTTTAGATTAAAAAAATGGTCAGTTTAAGAAAAGTGTGAGTTATAAAATTTATTCTGGCTTTGATGTGTAGTGTAGCTACATTAATGACATTATGTATGGAATATGGAATAGAAGATCATGCGAATGGCTGCCTCTACTTCTTGGCAGTGCTTCAAGTGTTCGGTCCAATTTTTCATGACTCGCGTTTTGTTAGTTTAGACTTGATTAAATTAGATTAGATTAAATTATCACAATGGACCAACTCTGGGGTAAGTGTGTCAGCAGTGACCCTAGTAGCCACGTCAACTGTCTTATATCAAGGGAATATCGTAGTCTCAGAGAAAAAATCTTGTGATTGACGAACGCTAGCCGTGGGATGGTCCAGTCAACAAATTTTCCCTTCAAAATTTCATTTGTTGCACAGCTTATATGGCATTCAGCGCCACCGCCGCCGTCTTGCTGGAACCACAGCTCGGTTAAATCAATATTCTTGAACTGTGGCCACGGAAGATTGGTTAATATCGCTCAATACCCGATACCATTGACGTGACTGTGTCTCATTCCTTCTTTCATTGAAGAAAAATAAGGTCAGATGATGCCGCCATGGCTGGCATAAACCGCCCCAAACAGTCATTTTTTGTGGATGCAGTAATTCTTGATTGAGCATTTGTGAGTTGAGTTGACGAACTCACAACATTGTCTTTGGTCGTCTGGATGAAATGGCAAACCCTACTTAATATTTTGACTGGATGTCATTGGCAATTTTGACAGCTCCCGAAACTTAAGAATTGGAAAAAGCTATCATTGTATATAGAGGGTGAGTCATCTAGTGGTAAGTCATAGGTAAATTTGACACTGACAACTACTGTTTCCCGCACTCTGCACAAAGATCTCACACTTCAACGACGTTGTGTTCCATAACAAATGGGAATGTTTGCCCTTTATAATAATAAAACCATAATATCTACATGGAAGAAATTAAATTTTTATTATTTTATTGCATTTTTTTAAAAGAAACTTGTATTTGGCCCACCCTTAAGACAACCATTATAAGACATTTCAGGCTTATGCATTCTATACCGGACGGAGATTTTAATAAATATTTTCGGTAGGCCAATTTGGATATTTTGTTATTTGAATTCAAAAAAAAAAATTTTAATTCAAAAAAATCATTGATCGTATTTAAAAAGTTTAATTTCCAAAAAATATTTTTTCGAAAATTTCTTTTACTCGACTCAATATTTCCCTCTCATTAAAATATTCACCTATCAAAACCAAAGTGTTTCGATATCTTCTTTTAAGCCCTTTTCAACTTTACTAAAAGGCTCGCATTCTGCTCAAACCTTTTAAGGGTAGTCAAAATCATTTTAGTTTTTTTTTAACTATTTAGATTTTTAATTTATTTAAATAATAACTAAAAACATGGGAAATTTAACACAATGTATTAAGAAGCTTCAAAACGAAAAATTGACCAAAACCAATTAACCGCTTTTGAGAAAATCGAAAACAAAAAAAAAATGGTTCAATCTGTTAATGCTTCAGAATCTTTTCAAATCAAGTTTTACCTAAAATTGATCAGTGAATCGACATTGGGTCTCTTATTCTAAACCAAGTTGATATTGAAGAATATATACAGATTTACATAGATTTGAACAAAAGTGAAGGTCCCGACAATATTCCATATATCCTTTTAAGAAAAATGTGCTTGTGCGTTATCTCAACCACTTTCACTGATAATTAATCTGTCTCTTTCTGGAGGCTTTTTCCTGATTTCTTGGTCCAATCATAGACCAATATATTTCTGCAATCCCGAAAGTATTTAAAAAAAAAGTTAACAAAAGGATATTCCCGTTAAGTTATAATTATATTTCTGTTTATCAGATGATTTTACAAACTGACATTATTTTTGCAGATTTCGCTAACACCTTTGCCCAGGGTAAATCATAGAATTCTTATTCACAAGCTGAAATGGTTTGGGATTAACTCTTCCTAGCTAAAGTGTATGCAGTCTTATCTAAATTGTTAAATTTGCTAGCTATCTCTCAGATAAAATTTATATACCATCCGGGGTTCCACAAGGAAGTCATTTAGGACCATTACTCTTTTTTATATTTATAAATGACATTCCTCATCGTTATAAAACTTGCCTTGTCTCCCCTTTGTGGATGATTTGAAACCGTACCGTGGAATTTCTTGTGAAAATGACTATTGTTGTAAGTACTCGCAATATAAAAATGAAGAAATGGTCATGCAGAAAAAAGATCTTGGAGTAATTCTTGACGAAAATCTGTATTTTAAGCCTCATTACGACTACATGATCAATACTGCCACACTGCAGATCGTAGTATAGACTGAGAGCTTCATATTCCTATCTTCAACCAGCTTAGCACACATTTTTGTATAAATATCGGAATTTTGTATATTCCCCCTTAAGCTGTCGATAATTTCACTTCAATTATCAAAAATTTTGCCGTATTTTAAATTCATTGCCATTTAGAAATCGACAAAATTTGAAAATATTTAAAAATCATAATCAATATTACAATCAGTTTAAGTAAATCTACGATTTTTATCGGCTGGTAATACCGTGCTTCATTCGTGTCAGACAGACAGATAGAATTGTGAGATCCACATCCCCACTTCTTCTTGCTGTGGCTATGCTGTTTCTGTCGGAGTTGCTCCCGACAAATGTGATGGGATATAGCATTCGGCGAAATGAAAAATTGAAGAAGAATTTATTGTTGTAGAATAAAATAAATTTAGTTTTGTGAATTTCCATTAACAGTTTATCTTCCTGGCATAAACGTAATTAAAAAAAACCATTCAAATGGTGAAGTTGGTTATACAAATTATTTATCAGTCTACCAACTAAAAAATCTATAAACAACTAACTCATTAAACTATGAAGATCGTTAAGATAAATCTAAGAGCACACTAATTATTTATCATTGCCAATGCCAATACTCAAATACACCACAGTCAGTTTCATTCAGCGAATTTCTAAACAAGAACGCTTTTAGACTGGCATGGCGGTGGCGCCCTCTTAAAAAATGGAATTCAGTAGCCTGATCTTATGTCGTGTTATTTTCCTTACAACAATTCCCTTCATAACCTATGGAGCGGTAAGTGTTTTGTCGAATATGTTTTTTGGTTGTATATTTATTGAAAATCATTCATAGCGAAACTTTGTTGTGGTAATGAATTATTTCAACTGCTCAGTGAATCCTAAATACGCAAGCCCACCGACTTGTTACATCAATATGACTTCAAACCCACGCAGTGCTTTTGTAGAAATCCAAATTCATCGGCAATTACCTAACTTACGATATTCAATCGATGCTACCCTCATTAAGAACAAAAACGAACGTTATCCAATTTTGCAAGTACGCAACAGTGATGCGTGTAAGTTTTTGGAAGGAAAAATTCCTTTGGTTTTTTTAAGAGCGGCTCGGGAAATAATTCTAATGGCTGGAAAATTGCCTAAGAAATGCCCAATCAACAAGGTAAAGGTTTGCTAATATGAGTTTCCAAAATTAATAAAATGTGAATACATTTTCAGGATTATCATTTTCATTTTCAAAATCTTGTATTAGATGCGGAAAAAATACCACCGTTTGTGCCACAAGGCGAATATGATGTTAAACTTAATATTACTCAGGGAAAAGATTTGGTTCTTTCATTCGAGGGTAGAGCAACAGTTGCAGCAAAGTCGAAGGGGTAGTGGTTTTTTGCATACAAATAAAATAAAAAGAAGCTATGAATTGAATAAAAAATATACAAAGAAGAATAAAATTTTACCCAGTTGTAGAATGTTATAGAGTGATAAGTTAAAACTCTAAATAAAGTTAAGGAAACAAAATTTTTTAATTCTTTCTTCCAATACCTAAAACTAAAATTTATCAACCTAGTGCTTCTTATAACTGAGCAGATATTGTTTTGTTTTCAAAATACTTTGTGAATAATTTATTGCAAACGAAATTGTACAATCAGCTAGTTTCTGAAAAGTTTATGAGAGCGAAAATGAGCTTGAGGACATTTGCAGTGTTTAATTTCACTACCGAAAAATTTTAACTAATCTGAAAGGTGGCGCAAATTATATTAATAGTTTTTTTTAATTGCTTTTTTACTAAATTAAAAAAAAAATGATTTGGTGAGATGGACATTTTTATTTGGACCTTTAAATTTTGACTGTTTAGTGCCGGTAGTTTTACGAGTAGTACACTTTTGTGGCCATCTTATCGCATTTTTTATGACTCCGCAAGATTTCCGGTAATAATTGTTCGCATTCCTGTCGAATAGCGTTCGCTAGTAACAGTGACCGTATTTCCGATGGCGTTCACAGCTTAAGTGGAAATGCGCCTCTTCGTTATTGACATTGAAGATGGCTTGACAGTAGTTCAAACACGACGGATGGTCAGCAAGGACTAACTGATGCACTTTGTACGAGAACATGTTTAAGTCTTTCACTAAAATTCGCTTTAGGGTCCGTCTGGTGGTGTTCAACTGCGTGGTCTGTTTTTTCGTTCTCAGCGACCTGGACAACTCCATCTGTGATATTCTCGGCCAAACGACCAGTCCAGTGGCGGCCGCTTTATGAAGATCTGACGGAACAATCATCCAAGCAAACCGCTGCTTCTTCGTTTTAAAGGAGTAGATAGCTTTTGACATCCATCTAGCACAGTGTATTCCAGCTTAAAATTATATTTCTGAGAAACTTTTCTGAAGAGAATAACTATCAGCTCCAGGAGTTTCCTGAAATAATCTCGAGTCTGGAACTCTTGCAGTTGAGATTTGGATAAGGTTGTATTTTTTTCAATTGATGTTGGCCAATGTTTTTGAAATATATTAAATATATTGGACTCGTTGATAGTCGCAGTGATCTCGTGGCCACTGCTTCCAACATGATCTAGTGGATGTGGTGACAACATACCAACCACAATATCCTTGTACATTTTTTGTTCAAGACAAATGCATGCCCCACTTATTCTTCCTTAATTATATGATTGTTTCAAGAACTGTATAAGCTTAGGAACAATCTACGAATAGTAACGGGACTCATCACAGGTCACTGTAAACTAAGAAGACCCTTGAATATTCTTAGCCTGGCAAACACCCCGATATGCAGATACGCGGTTATGAAGCACTATTGCATAAAGGTATAGAAAGGAGTGATTAATTTTCTTTGAAGGTACTCCAAATAATCAAACTTATCAAAGTGATAAACTTGGAGGAAGAGCTGTAGCAACTTATCTAAGTAGTTCTGGATGGTAGCACAATTGATCTTAAGGTTGCAAGTCAAGCCACCCTCTCAATATTCATACATTCCTAAATTGTACTCTGCTCAATCATGCTCGAAAACTTTACGAGCAAAAATTAAGACTTAAAACCAATAAAACATTAACACTAGCCGGCAAGTTTTTGTCAAGATATTAATGGAAATTGGAATTAAAATCGGTCCCACTTTATTAGCAACAAACTAAACGATTGCCTAAAATGAGTTCGCTATTTTGTGTAACATATAATTATACAACCGCGCGGACATTCAACCAAATATTTCACCCGTTTTCTATAAGCAACCAAACAGTTGTGCAACTAAAAATTGAATTTGCGCGCCTGGCCTAAGAATTTCAAAACTGAATGTTATTAGAGAAAAACTGTTAATAAGCATAAAATTAATTTTTTAAATGTTGGAGGTAAAAATATTATGCCATGTGATTCAAGCAAATATAGGCTTATGCAAGAACAAAAATTATAAGTCTTTGTAGTGGTTTCATAAAAAAATAAAATTTTCAAACATTTTTAAGAAAAAATTTTGGTACGCCAATTTAAAGTTTTTATTATTGTTCGAATAAAAATTAAATTTACAAAAAAAAATATGAAGCTGTTTTCGAGATATTGAATTTTCAAGGAAAAAAAAAATACATAGATTTTTTTTTTCAAAATTAAAAAAAAATATTTTTTTGAAGTTTTGAAATGCAATCTTTTTAAAACTTTTTAGAAGCTTTTCTTTAAAAAGTTTAATTAAAATCCGTTATGCCGATAATGAGAAATTCAAAATTTTAAAAAATCATTCTATGGTAGGTACAGTCAGTAATATCTTGTTTTCAAATTTTTTCTATTAAATTATAGATATTAAAAATTAAGCGAAAGAAAAAAAATTTAAGAAAAATTCTCGGAACCGTTTTCGAGAAAAATACTATTTTCGAAAACCATTTTTTAACATTTAATTTGTCTCATATCTTGTAGATTATTTTAAGAAAATTTTATTTATCATGTTTTAAAAAAAAATTTGAGAATTTTTTTTAATCCAAAAAAAAAATGTTTTGAAAATTTGAATACACAATAATATTGAAACTGCTAGGGAGCCTTAACATACAAAAATGATCAAAATTGGTGGTACCGTTTTTGAGAAAATCAAAAACAGAAAAAATGGTTCCAAGGGGGGTACCAAAACTAATATTTTCTTGGAAATGTTTTTTCAATTATTACCTAGGTTTAACTGAATAAAATTTTATGTTTTTTTTTTTAAATCTTTGGGACAGTTTTTGAGAAAAAAGAATATTTATAAAATTTCGAAAAAAATCGTATGGCAGGTACCGTTATTTTTGGTCTTGAAGAAAAAAAAAAACTCTAAAATTGAAACAAATATCCACCAAGTTTAAAGAAAATCGGCCGAGCCGTTTAGCTGTAGTCGAAAAGACAGACAGACAGAATGGCGAGACCCACTTTTTGGGCTTCGCTATCATCGTAATGTCAACTTTGATCAAAATCTCGAGTTCAATTTTTTTTTACGAATGACATAACTTCCTTCCTGGAAGGTAACATTCATTCGCTAAGACATTATGAAGATGATAGTTGACCAATCACCCAAATTTCCAGTTGTTACTTTTACTGATTTTAAAATCTTTTCTTGATTAGAACTATAACTAGCTATCAGGAGAAATTGCGTAAGGAATCAAAAATTCCAGGGAACTTAGAATTCCAAAGGAAATTGAATTTTCCAGGAAATGATTCAAACTTCAAATTTTCAAAGCCCGATAGCAACCCCTAAATTTTGTCCGATTTTGAAAATTTGTATTGTGAATTTGTTTTCCATCAGATGGAACCAGTGGACGGTTTGGGAAAAGGTGATTTCAAAAGTTTTAAAGCAAGGCGCAGCCTAGTATGTATCTAACCTTTTATGTCAAAAGTGCCTCCATGATGTTGTCTGAGGTGTTTTCTCGTTGGTTTGACAGTAAGTTAAATTAAATGCATGTTTTATGATGCAGAGTAATTGACCATCTGAATATTCAAAGATATACTTAATTGTTCTACTTTGAGATGATTTGATTTTTTTTCATAATGAATTGACTATTCAAAAAGTAATCAAGTTCTAAGTGCTTCACTGCTTAGATTCCATTTTTTCTTGCAAGTTCATTTAATTCAAATTCCATTCAAATTAAAAATAATGAGCCATTATTGCAAAATGTAGGTATTTATACATATACCTACGTGTATCTATCTTAACCTCAATCTTAAATGAGACAAAAACCCGGTAATTTGAATTTGCCATTATTTTGCATAGAAGCAATAAACAAATAATGTAATCGATCTTTGTGTTCCACCCTCATTGCATACTGAATAATTGTTTAATATCTCTTTTCAAATCTAATTGTACCTATTTGCTTCCATTATAATTATTTAAAGAACGAAACAAAACAGAAATAAAATTTTTCCTTTTATCGAAGATTAAAGCAACAGACCGCATTAATTCTACTTTGAAAGGCTACGGAAACATTCCCGGTGAACGAAAGTGGCGGAAAATCGTTTGTATCTTCTTCTTCTTTTTTTTAAATTTTTTTTTGTTGCATAATTATAATGCATTCTAATCTGTTTTGCCTCATGCAATTCATGGATGTTTTTGTATTTTTATTTTATTTTGCTGCAAATGCAATTTGTATCGATTAATTTTCGTTGTTGAATATTTTTTTGTTTTTAATTAATGGCGGCAACAAATTAAATGGTTTAAGCTTAAAAGCAAAATGTTTCATAACACTCTTGCTGAAGCAACGACATTATCGCTACAAGCAACCAATTAGTTGAAACAAATAGATACATAGCTGCAATTATGTGTTATCGTATTTAAACGCTTTAGGGGTTGTAATAGGTCGGATGAGTTACTGTTAACAATCAATTTAATTCAATTGCACTTTAGTTAAAAGCGTGTGAAAATATGGTTTTGTGTTAGAAGTTATGTCGTCGGTAATTTTTTTTGACTAAATTACAACATAATTGAATTGGGGGGTTTGAATAGACAAAAGGCTCAGGAAGGCTGGCAGAAGTACTTCTTATTGTAACTCGCTGTAATTTAGTCCTCAAAAATCTATAGACAGTAGATAAAATTGTTCCCTAAAAAAGTTTTTTCTCTAGTAACAAGAACACCGGAGTGGTTGAGAATTGTATAAGGCACTAGGTCCTGGTTCCCTTCGAGCTGCTCTTCCACCAAATTTAATTTAATGTTAATGCTATTATTAAGGAAAGTGATGGAGAACGCCACATACTCAATCTCGCGACACAACTCAAAAACGTTTTTTATCTAATTATAATAAATTTTCCTGACACTTTTTGTTTGTGCCTGCTTAAAATTATTGTTATTGTTTTGACAGACATTGAATACTGTGACCTACATTTATTAATCCAAGCTTATGAATAAGAAATAAACATTGATAACAGTAAAAACATATACATAAGTCTAAGCGATACTCAAGGTCAAATTCAATTCGTGTATACATATTTTACTTCGCAAAAAAAAAAAAAAATAACAAACAAACAAAAGTTTCCACGCTTCCTCCTTATCAGTTTTAGATTCAAATATTAAATACAAAACAACCGCAAGAAAAAATAATAATAAAAAAAATAAGAACAATTTTATCAAAATTGTCAAGCCTTCAATCACCATTAACTGTTACTTTTACAATTGATCGTACACCAATTAAAAAACATGTATTTAAAAAAAAAATTTGATTTACACTCTGACTTACGAAATATGTTTTGGAAGTAGTTTGAAAACATTGGAATTGTTTCGTTGAAGTTCAGTGGGACCTGGGCTAGACCGAATAAAAAACAAAAAAACCTGTTTTGATTTCTTTATTACATATTATCAATTTGTATTTGACATTTTAATATTACAATGTTTGTTCTGGAAATAATCACTCAAATTACAGAATTTTTGTAAGTCTCCACTATAACCTTGTGAGCGAAAAAAAATAGCCAAGTTTATGTTAAGGCCAACCTTAAGATCTATTGACTCCCGGGGAGTAAAATTTTGCTGATTCCATAATCAGAATGGTTTTATTATTTCCAAAATGTACGAGTGTTTATTTTTTCCAACAAGAAAACATAGTATTTCACAGCATTTGAATACAGTCAAAGCATCAAAAAGCCTAAAAAGTTTGGCGGTATTAGAAAATGTTCATATCGTCGCATTTTCTGGGATATTGATAACGAATCTAACATATCTTTAACAAAAAAAAAAAAAATGGCGGATGAACTTTCAAGTCTTTCTGTTTGGTTTTATTTAAAGTGTCCCTTGAAAATGTCGATTTGGACGCTTTTAAGTCCGATACACAAAAATTAATGCTGGTGCTACTAAGAGGTCCATTTTGTCTCCAACACTCTTCCATATCTTCATAAAAGATCTTTTGCGTGTAATTCCTAATCAACATCATTGTCTCAACTACAGTTCTTTTACAGGTAGTTTTTCATATTCGTTTTCGACAGTTGTGGAACTGCAATTATCATGATAAAATAATGGGGTTTAGAATACCACTTTCAATTTCATGCTTCCGAAACACAAAGATGTATTCTTTCGGTCAAGCGAAATAAAGCACATTGCCATTATCCAAAAATAGCACTTGTGACAAAATTTCTAATTTAGCTTTGCTAATAATAATTACCATATATTTGATGCAGCCAAAAACGAAGCAAAATGCTTAGATTTTCTAAAAATTTAAGAAATTATCTTCTTTTGATCTTTAAGACATACATTCTTCCTAAACGAGGATCTAACTCTTTTATCAGGACGAATGCTTCATCCAGTCATTTCAATCTTGTGGAGAGTGTCAAGAATAGAACAGTTAAAGTTCTAGTACCTAGATACATCTATAAAGGAAACTTTTGTATCTCTTGAACACCGTTGAGATCTACCGTTTCCTGACCAAATTAATCGCCTCAAATACCTCCACCGTAATAATCATTAAGCTACGAATGATCATTAAGCTACGAATGACCATCAGTTTACTCGTATCTTATTAATTATTTTTGAAGTTCGAAATATCAAAATGGAATCAGGAATTCACGCCAGTAGAAGAATTTAACATTTATGTGGTGCGACTAAAGAAAAAATCGCTGTACTTGATAGTACTCGGAACTTGGGCTGAAAGTTTAAATGATGAGCATTTCTTAAAGTACGAATTGATAAAGCGATTCAAATGTTTAATAGAAGAAATGGCTATTTCTCCAGATAACAATGTTCATTAAAATTGTGTTAAACTATTAAGAGACATGAAACACTACAGTGTACAGTGTATTAAGTATTGATGGCTTGCGAACTTCACACATTAATCATTTATTTATGAGAAAGACAAAAACGGCTGAAAAAATTCAATGAATCGCTTTTGCTAAAGACCAACATTTTACGCAAGTTTTTTTGTTCGGAAAATGGTACCAGAATATTTTTTTGGTTCTCAACTTTCTCGAAAACTATATAACGAAATTAAATAAAAAATAAAGAAATATTTTCAAAAGTTTAAAGAAAGAATAAATATTATAGTATTATAAAAAACTTTCAAAAAACAAAAACTATTTCTTAGATTAAAAATTTTTAATTTTTGTTTGAAAATTCATTATTTCAATAAAAATCATCTCATCTGGATGTCCATCGGGTTTTAAGAAATTTTTGGATGATTTAAAAAAAACATGTTCTTATCGAAAATTAATAATTCTTGCTATACAAAAATCTTTTTGACGTTCTCTTTCCGGCTTAAATTATTTAATGTATACACGAGAAAAATAAAAATATTAAAATAAATACATTTGTTTTTTTTTTTTTTTTTTTTTTTTGAAAATTCTAAAGTTCAAAAAGGAGTTGACGGTTTTGTTTTTGTTACCAGACGTTAATTATTAGCACTTCCAATATGTGTATCAATTTGTTTTCATAAAAATATATAAAAATAAAGTGCACGACTGGATTTCACGAAGCTGCTCTTATGTAGAAGAAAAATAAATTTTAAAGAAAAATGTTCAAAACCAAAAAATGAATTTTTTAGATGACTAACACAACTCCTTTACTTTATGTAAGAACAATTATTAATCGTTGTAGGGGTTTTAAAAAAAAAACGTTTATATACACAAATTATAAAACATTTAAAAAAAATTAGGTACGGCAACTTAGTTTTTATTATTGTGTATGAATAAAAATGAATTTAAAAAAAATTTACTACTCGTTTTAACAATTTAAAAATATTTATTTTTAAGTTTAAAAATGCAATATTTTTAAAATTTCATAGAAGAATTAGAAAATTAGAATCCGTTGTGTCGATAATGAGATATTAGAAAAAATGCTTCTATGGTAGGTGTAGTCAGTAATGTCTTAGATTCATTTTTTTTTATTGAATTATGGGTCGTAAAAATTAATCGAAGAAAAAAAATTTATAAAAATTCTAGGTGCTGTTTTCGAGAAAAATACGATTTTTGAAAACTATTTTTAACATTTATAACCGTTATTTTTAGATAAAATAAAATTTTTCTCACATCTTGCAGATTGTATTAAAAAACTTATAATTATCAAGTTAAAAAAAAAAACTGTATATACAGATTTTAGCAAAGCCTTTGACTCGGTTAACCATGAAAACCTGCTTCTAAAACTCGAAACTTTTGGAATCCGTTCTAACTTACTGAAATGGATATCTTTAATTTTAATTGGAAGAGTCCAAAAAGTAAAAGTTCAAAAATATACATCTAGGTCAATTAAATGTACTTCTGGTGTCCCTCAGGGTAGCCACCTAGGGCCACTGCTTTTTATTATATTCTTGGATGACATTGTTAACTGTATCAGCTATAGCAAATGCCTTTTATATGCTGATGATCTGAAATTATTTTAAAAGATAACTTCTATTGATGATTGCTTTAAGCTTCAAAAGGATCTTGACAATCTGTCTAATTGGTGTAATTCGAACTTTCTAAATTTTAATGTCAAAAAATTTTTCGTTATTTCTCTATCTAGAAAACTTCGCACTCATGAGTTTACGTATACTCTTGAATGCAATACGCTTATGAGAACTTTAAAAGTGAAAGATTTAGGTGTTCATTTTGACTCAAAATTTTCATTTTCTCTTCATGTTGATACGGTTGTTGCTAGAGCTAACTCAATCATAAAAAGAATTTTTTCTGATTTTACAGATCCTTATACACTGGCTTCTCTTTATACTTCCTTGGTAAGACCAAATCTTGAATATGCGGGTATCATCTGGAACTCTTACCAACAAACTTTCTCCGATAGAATTCAAAGTGTTCAGAATCGATTCACAAAATATGTATTTTATAAATTGCGATGGAATTTTAGCCCTACTTCTCCAAGCCAGGCAAAGCTTTTTGGGCAGGATATTGTTTTTGTGCGAGATATTCTTCATATTTATGGCCCAACTCGACCATTAAGGGAAAGACACCTTCTTTTTGAGCCAAGGCAAAGAACAAACTATGGTATGAATGAACCAATTTCAAGGTCAATTAGAGAGTTCAATAATGTTTATGACCATATAGATTTGATTCTCTCAAGAGAAACATTTAAAAATTTATACTGTTTTACTTGTTCTATATTATTTTCTATATTATATTTATATTATTTTTTTTTATATTATATTATTTTTTTTTATATTAATATTGTTATTTTTATTAGTATATTATTATTACTTATATATTTAAATGTAATCTGTTAAGCTTTTTAGCTCGTAGATGAAATAAATAAATAAAAAAACATGAAGTTTTCTAAGATATTAAATTTTGAAAAAGAAAATGGAATATTTTCTTAAAAATCCAAGAAAAATATGTTTAATAATTTGAATAAACAAATTTTGCTTTAGCATACTAAATGATAAAAATCTATTGTATGTTTTTGAAAAATGCAAAAACAAAAAAAAATTGTTCCTATATTAACATTAATAACCATTTTTTGTAATTTTTTTTTTAATAAGTTTTAAATAAATAATATTTTTTGAATATTTAAAATAAAATTCTGTTGAGCAGTTTTTGAGAAAAAAAAATATTTTATTTAAAAAAAAAAAATCGTATGCCAGGTAGCTACCTACCTATTGTAAGAAAAACGGCCGACCTGTATAATGCTGTATTTGAACAGACAGACATATTTGCGCAACCCACTTTTTTCGTCTTTCCCTTCATCGTAATGTTAAGTCTGATCAAATTCTCGAGTTCGATGCATAAATTGTCTTAATATAAACATATGTCCATAGATGTCGCAAGTAAAAAAATTGGTAAATACAAAATTAGTTTTTAAAATAACGCCTTCACTGTTTTATTAAGTAAAAGCAATTTTTTCAAGAAATGAAGCGAAATGATTAAGATTTTCTGATTTCATGCTTTTTAAAAGTGTTATCTAACAATACCAGTACATCACACCTATAACGGACGTTCTAAGTGGTTTTGTAAACGGAGATATTTATACATATTTTGATATTTTTGAAAAACTGTCTTATTTTTTCATTTTTTTTTTTTTTTTTTTTTATATAATTTACACACGCTCAAGGGAATATGATTAGTGATTACCCTTCAAATGTTTCAACACAGCGTGGGCGAAGTTACAGAACGGACCAAATATTGGTCTAAGTGTGCTGTCCTTTTCCGGTCAGCAGCCACTTTAACCTTTTAACCTACAGAAGAGAAAGATGTGTGGCACGATGTTCTGAGACTGAAGGTGGTTGTCTCAGATTTTTTATCTCCAGGGATGGTGGCTGAACTAAAGCGGAGAAATGCCGTGTCTTATTTCTATGTCGCTTATAATTCGCATTATTTTTTTCGTTTTTCATCATTGTTGGGCATACTAGTTTCACTCAATCACATGTTGTTAGTGTTATGCCTAAACAACATGTTATGAGTAAACCAGCAACCCATTGATGACAATTAATAGAAGGTTTTTAATGGAATTAAAGACGACATAGACGACGGCAGGGATCTAACCTGTGATATTGAGGTTGACAGGCGAGCACACAACCATCGCGCCACGGCCACCCCTTTTAATATGATTAAAAATAAAATTGCATTCAAAAAATCTTACAACAAAACTAATTTTCAAAAAAATAAAAACTAATTACACCTTCCCGTAAGAATTAGATACGACTTATAACCTCATACTTACTGCCTTCAATGTCTTTAATGGTATAGCCTCATACAACAAGAACAATTTCTTGCGTTACAGTAGGCACAATTTATTGATAAGGTTCTAGAGTGCGCCAAAGACTTTTTTCGAAAGGCCGTTTCAGTATTTATTTCTTCTGTTAAGGAATCTCAGGAATTTTCATTGTTCAATATTTTGTTTGCTTAAGTTAAACTTATTTATATTTGTTTAACACATTTATATTATGTTCTGTAATAACAATCCAATGAAAATGGGATAAAACAAAAAGTTCTCTCAAGTCAGCTGTTTGCAAGGTTTCTGATGTGATATAATAATATTTGCATAGAGTTTAGCAATTCAAACAAAAATTATATTGTTAAACTTTTTCAACGATTTCTTATCTCAACAATCTCAGGAATTTCACTTAGATAAGGGTTATTTGCAAAAATTTCAAAGAACATGAAAATAATAAAAAAATAATTCTTGAAATGACTAATCTTTGAAATATTTTCTGAACGTACAGACAGCGCCACTTAATAAGTCATCTTACCTTGAGATTAAAATAGTTAAGTCAATAGAAACTGGGAAATCCAAGAATTTTACCTGAAAAAATAGAAAGTAAATATTTGTTTTTAATATATGAATAAATGATCTTGCTAGATTAAAATTTTATATGATAACTAACACCTTTGAGATTCAAAAGAAAGTTATGTATAAAAAAAAAGCTAAAAACTTGACTGCAGAAAGAATCTTTCGCAAGTTGTTTTAGTGCAGCAAATGTGGAAATAATTTGGTAAAGAAGTGCTATTTTGAAGATGATACAGGCCAAAAGTCTCTTTTATTAATAGATATTTTTGATTTATTCTTTTTTTGTTTCAGATACAGTACTTGAGGGACTTAACATAAGATCAAAAGTTGTTAAACAATTTTTTGAAAATAGCCAGTCAATAGTTTGAACTCAAAGTGCTTCCTACAGCAACCACTATTCGAACATTGGAGATGTGAGGCATATGGCCATGCCTCGTTTGGGACGATTGATCGGAATTATCTAGGTCATGAGTCATGACTCATGAGATACTGAAACGTCGACACGACGAGGACGGCGTTCAACAACTCAAAGAGTACTGCAGATGTATGTACGTAGGAATGTGACTTTTAGACCACCCGTTACGTACAGAAACTTAGCATTTTTGTACTTATTCGTATGATATGGCAATTGAAGAACATAAAAAAGTTGTTGTTCTTAAACGAGAACAAGACTTAGTTTGTGTTACCAACAAACACTACTACCCAGCCCAAAGTCTCTCTATTGATATCACCAATTTCGAGGTAGGTAATATAATCAATAATATAGATTTATTTATATAGATTTATGCAAGAACAAAAATTATAAGTCTTTGTAGTGGTTTCTTAAAAAATAAGGTTTTATATAAGAAAATTTAAAAACATTTTTAAGAAAAAATGTTGGTACGCCAATTTGAAGTTTTTATTATTGTTTGAATAAAAATTAAATTTTCAAAAAAAAGTATTGAGCGGTTTTCGAGATATTGAATTTTCAAAAAACAAAAAATTGATTTTTTTTTCAAAATTCAAAAAAATATTTTTCTTAAAGTTTTGAAATGCAATGGTTTTTAAACTTTTTAGAACTTTCTCTCTACGAAATTTCATTAAAATCCGTTGTGCTGATAATGAGAAATTCAAAATTTTAAAAAATCGTTGTATGGTAGGTACAGTCAGGGGCCTATTTCACAAATCATACATCACATACAATGTATGATTTTGAAAGGTTTGATGTATCATTTCTGTTTCACAGAATTGTTGTATGACCACTGTCATACAACATTGTAATCGACTGGAATATTTCCAATGAGATTCTGTAATTTGATGTAATGTATGATAATCAATTTATTGTAATGATGTATGTAATGTATGTGATGTATGATCTGTGAAACAGGCCCCAGTAATATCTTGTTTTCAAATTTTTTTTTTATTAAATTACAGATATTAAAAAATAATAGAAAGAAAATAATTTAAGCAAAATTCTCGGAACCGTTTTCGAGAAAAAGACGGTTTTCGAAAACCATTTAACATTTGTATGGAGGGTACCGTTAGTTTTAGGTAAAATGAATTTTTTTTTCTCATATCTTGTAGATTATTTTTCCAAACTTTTATTTTTCAAGTTTTGAAAAAATCGAGCAGGGGGTTTTTGAAATATTGTGTTTTCAAAAAAAAAAATGAAAGTTTTTTAGAAATCCAAAAAAAATTTGTTGGAAAATTTGGATACACAATTATATTCAAACTCCTGGGAAGCTTCAGCATAAAAAAAATGATCGGTGATACCGTTTTTGAGAAAATGAAAAACAAAAAAAAATGGTCCCAAGGGAAGTACCAAAACTACTCATTTTTTGGAATTTTTTTCAACAATTACCTAGGTTTAACTAAATTAAATTTTTTGAATTTTTTTTAAAAAATCGTTGGGACAGTTTTTGAGAAAAATAGGTATCTACCGTTATTTTTGGTCTTAAAAAATCAAATAAAAAAATATCCGGGGGTAAAAAATTAAAACCCATATCTACCAAGTTTGAAGAAAATCGGCCGAGCCGTTTAGCTGTAATCGAACAGACAGACAGAATTGCCAGACTCACTTTTTTCGTCTTCGCTATCATCGTTATGTCAACTTTGATCAAAATCTCGAGTTCGATTTTTTTTCCAAATGCAGAACTTGCCCTATAGTACCTGTATCGCAAGTAAAAAGTGGAATAAGGGAAAATAAACGATGAGCTAGCCAGGCAAGGCATAGCTCCTAAGTATGTATATCATTAAAAAGGCTTCTTATTTTCCTCACAGAATTTTACAGTAGGTGGAGCAGCTTTACCAAGTGCATTATATCTAGAAATATGTGGCCCACTTATAAGCCCAGAAAAAATTACCTTATATGCAGACCCAGGCAAAACATAGCCAAGGTAGCAGCAACATGCACTGGTCATGAGCAATAGGGGAACATGCATTCCTTACAATATTTATTCTCCTAGGTTTGGGGATAAGCAGGAAAATGAAACCATTTCCCATCATTTCCTCTGTATGTACTTCCTTAGGCAAAATGGAACCCCAACTGTTTCGAAATTTATTTCGGACGACCTTAACGAACTATTTGTACTAAACATCAAAGACTCGATATCTTTTTTAACAGGAGGAAGTAGCTCTGAGACGATGAACCTCGACGACTTCTGTAAAGGGTCCTCCTTGATCTTAAGACCGCAAGATAGTAAACTTCAGGAAAAAGGAGTTCATGAATCCCTCATAAATACCAATTATATTCTCGTATAAACTACCTTGTGGGGTCAAAATGCCGCACTCCGGGACTAATTGGGTCACTGAGCAAGACCACTTATGGCCGCCATTTCTACCTATATCTACCTTAGAGCCCTTAGCATGGATGACTGGAAGTAGCTTGCTTCGGGTCGAGGAGGATGAATAGGCCCTTTGTCTCATGCTGAGACCCTTCACAATTCGGGATCCCGTTTAACTTTTGTGTCACAGAGCCCCAGTTGATATTTATTTCTAGATGTATATCCTCGTCGGAGGAACTTTTGATCTCGACAGAATTACGAAATAGGAAATCAAAAATCACGTAGAATTTGTGTGAAGTTAAGATGAAACCCAACCCCCATGCTACTATCCATTATCAAATTTGTGTGGAGGAAACCAATAACCTTGAGAAAATTGTTAGTGGGTGTGACAGTCATAAGGGAATCTGGCTTCACTCCCGAACCGCTGCACCTAAAAATAAAAAAAAAATGTGTTCAGGGGCTTTAATGAGGAGGTGACAAGCCCTCACACAGTTTGTTTTTACCATGCAAATTTTTTCCCATCTTAACCATTCGGAATCGGCATACAATTGTTGATCCTCTCCATTCCTCACGATGGAATAGTTGACTTCAATTTATTTATTTATTTTAATTTTGTGGCAAAAAACTATGAATTTTTGGTATTTGGTATTTGTATCACAGACCACCTTTTGGCAGAACAACCACATATTCGACGTTGTCAAAAATGCTACTTAAACCTTGAGTGCAATTCTCAGTCAAATATGTAGTTGCGTTTCTCCCTTAAAACGAGTCCAACCTTGAGCCCAACTTCTATTGTACTGCCAAATACTATAGCGCTAATTGGGTCACCGCAGTAGGTTGCACGAGTCTGCCATTTCTACCTTTAAACAAGACAGCTTAAAAAAAAATATCGGAAGTAAAAATATATCAGACCAGTTTCAGAGCAACATTACTTAATTTTGTTACAATAGTTGTAAAAACACAGTTTTGTATTTTTCGCTCAGATGTTGATAGAGGTACAATTTGTGAAATCTCTTCTTTTTTTTTTTAAAATGGCCAAATATCAACCACGCACCCTTCTGTCTATAATTATCTCTTGTCTTGAGTATTATTTTTTTTTTTTGTCTTCTTTTTAAATTCGATGCGCGTGTGTGGTCAATGGGTCTTAAGTTGTCAGTCATTAAACAAAAGCCTCACACTCTTAATGCAGACACAATCCCCGAAGAACTGTCATGTCGTCCGCTAGCCTCATCAAGTTCAGCGAGTTGAAAATCCTCATTGACGATGCTGATGATCTCTATGATGAAGTCTGTTCGTCTGCCTGATGTACATGTAAGTCTTCACTGTCAACATGCCAAATACCAAATCTCTTAATCCCCTTCCAGATGGGTTCGACGGGCTTCGCGAAACAAGTCGCAGCAGTCTGTGCCTGTGCTGTGACTTCTTGGACTTCTTGTCATCGCGCATTTAGTGTTTGTCTCGCCTTTTTTCTGGGAAGTGAAATCGACCGTCGCGGAATCCGCCCCGTCTACTTCATTCCCGTCGCGATCATTCTCGTTGGCAATTCTATCCCCAGCTCCAGCCTTTCATACAGGTTCCCCTACATCGAAGAGATCGTGATAGCGCAGATCGTGCTGGAGTTTTTATAGTGCCTCATTTTCTGATCTGACTTTGGCGGTTTCAAAAGATCAAAAGATTGCGGCGATAAATTGATCGCTGTTTCATATTTAAAGTAGCGCAACAGATCGTTTTGAGTTTGATTGCATCTGCACTGTGGGGATAGCCCTCGTCGTTGGTTTTATGGTCGATCTTTCCTCTCGATAATAAAGAAGCGGAATGCTTGGTAAGGCTTTCACTTTGCTCTTTCCTTATTTCAATGGATCTAGATGTATGTACGTATTAAAAGTACTGATCTCTGACACACGATCACGCTGAAGTGTGGTAAAATTTGCTGCAATTTTACAACAAAGTGGCGCGCGAAAGATTTAACGAGGACATGATATGCCACAGACACATAACAAGATCTTCAATCAACAACTAGTTTTTTCTTTTTTTTGAATATTTTTTACGGCTTGGCGTTCTCAAATGATGAGGCTTCTTCTGAGATTGATTTGATCGGGAAGTGTTCTCTTGGTGAAGATCATTTAATGGTACATTTCATTTCTGATTATGCCATTTTGTGCTGGAGGTGGATGGCGCAGGAGGACTTGGCTTTGGGGAAGGAATAAAATTTCTTAAATTGCCTTAGATTAAAATTATTTTGAAAGGTCACGCCGTGTTTGGAAGGAGAGGAAAATTGGCATTCGAAAGCTATAAATTGTTGCGTGATGATTGAGTAGAAACGATTAGGTTGGACTTAAGCGATAGATTGTGGGTGAAATGTGTTTTATGAAAAGACATTATTCAAATGCTTTTTTTTTTTTAATTTTTGTGTATCCTTCATGCTATGGTTTTGAGTCACGACTTTTATTACGAATTAAAGAAAGCATAACCCTAAATAGCCATTGTTGATTATAAGTTCTTAAGATATAATCAGTCGATTTGCTTAAGTGGAATTTTGAAAAATTGGATTGCGGCCATATTGATGAAAGCACATCTGTCAAATTTCCTGTCATTTATTGAATCTGGAATATGGAGAATTACAATATTCAAAAAAATGTGCAAATGATTAAATTGTTTAATGCAAGTGGGTAATCTATTTGAGCAACATTTCGTCCGTTTAGTCCATTTTGCGCTCGCTATAACCGTTCTTTCGAGAGAAGTATTCACAACGTATGCAGTTAATAAATTGAATTTAACCGGTTAAGTGAACAATCCGCGAACACCTGTATGTCAACGAAACGAAATCTCTACCGAAAATATTGCCGCTGTCCGTCAGAGTGTACATTAGATTTCAAGGCAGTCAATTTCGTGCCGCACACAAGAACTCGGCCTTTTGCAGACTGCAACTTATCGAATTGCAAATTTCACATCATGACTTGGGCCCACATCCATACAAACTTTAATTGACACCAGGGCTTAGAGTTAACGACCATATAAAAGGACGTTTATTCGCTCACTGCGCTCTCGATCAATTGGATTTTTACCCCAATTTCGGTGGCCAAGGTCCATTTCATTCAGAGAAAGTCGCTGTTGTGGGTGGATTTAAGACTGGAGAAATCATTGGTGCACACTATTTTAGAAAACGACGTTTGCCAGGCAAGCACTGTTAATGTCAAGCGCTTTCAGTTGATGGTAACCAGTTTATATTAGCCCGAATCAGATGATATGTGGTTTCAACAGAACGACGATATTTTGCACGGGTGATCTTAGAAAATGGTTATCTCACTATGTGAATAAGTCAAATACATAGATCGTGTGATTTGACTGCGTGAGACTTATAAACCACAAACCACCACTGCACTAGACGCCGACATTATCAATTCGTCCTGATCTATGCGTGAGAATTAGACGTTTTGGTTGCGTGCCATTCAGCAAATACACAGAGGATATTTAAATGTTCTTATATTCCATACATAATGGTTCCTTCGAATAAATAAACCAGCTTAATGATATCTTACTCATAGCTTGTTTTTCTTTGAATATAAAAATAAAAAACTCTTAATGAACAACCTTTTAAAAATACATTTTTCATATAAAATATTGTTCACTCCTTCTTGAAATCATTTAAAAGTAGCATTTTCGATACATTTTTTATAATATATTAAAAGTCACCAAACTTTTTTTTAAGTAACTATAAATTTTCAAAACAAAATTTAAAATTAAGAATTTTTTTTTTTTATTTTACATACTATTTAATTTAAGTGATACAAATGTTGCGATAGTCGAAGTGGTGGTCTGTCGGTGTTTTTCGTCACTCAAAAATACTTGGCACATATAGCTATTCATGTTTCAAAAGACGAAATTTTATAAATCACAAGTGGTAACACAAAACAACTAAAATGCACGACTGGGTCGCACGAACTTGCAATTATGTAAAAGACTAAGAATTTAAAAAAAATTAATAATATTAGACAAAACTGTTCATAAGCATTAAATTCAGTTTTTAAATGACTTTAATAACTCCGTTAGTAGTTGCAGCTAAAAACAGGATGCCATATGATTCATGCAAATAATTATTAACTTATGTCAGAACCAATAACTTTGATTTTAAGAAAAAATGTTGGTAGGCCAACTTAAAGTTTTTTAGTGTTGGACGAATAAATATTAAATTTCCCAAAAAAATATTGGCCCGTTTTTTGAGTCAGAATTTTCCAAAAAAAAATTGAATTTTTCATAAAAAATAGTTTTTTTTTTTAAATTTGAAATGCAAAGTGTTTCAAAATTTTTTGGAAGCTTCTCTATAAAAAATTTCATTAAAATATGTTATGTCGATAATGAGAAATTAAAAATTTGAAGAAAGGAAATGGTAGGTACAGTCAGTAATATCCTAATTTCAAAATTCTTAAAAAAAATTTTTATCAAAATTCTAGGCGCCGCATACTGGGAACATTTGTATGGGAGAGCGCTAAAAAGTCCATAAAAACTGAACCACGTAACCAATTTGGATGAAATTTTCAGAAATGAAAGTTATTTCAGAAAGAAAGCTCCACAAAAAATTTTCACCTACCTTAAAATTGATAAAAATCAAGGTTTTGTTCCAAGTAAAGGTGCTTTTTTTTTGAAGAAAGTTGGCCATTCAAATTTTCCACACCCTCTTTCTGTCGTTTTTTACTCTTTTTTTTTACTTTGTAGTAGGTACTTGTTTTGTATGATGGCGGTCTTTTTTAGTGCGATAAAATCGGAACCACCCAACTGATTTAAATAAAGTTTTCAAATCTTATAAAAGTTAGTTTAAAAAAATGACAACAAAATGTTTCCACCAGATGACATGTCCATACAAAATTTTATCTAAATTCCAAAGTTAGAAAGTTAAATTTTGAGTAATTAGAAAAATATATTTTCGCGGAAAAAATCAAAAAAAAATCTTGATTCGTGGAATCATTATGGTTTAGACGTTAATTTTGTTTGAGAGCGATAATGGAAAGAAGCGATGTTATTCTTATTATCGGATAAAAGTTATGAAAATGCAGGTTTTCATGTTTATTATAGCGAAATTAAGTGTATCCAAAAAAGTAACTTTTTATGTGGTGGTAAATCATAAAAGCTGACAAGTGTCAATTTACAAAAGCATAGTCAAACATTCATGAATGCATTAAACCAGCAACACGTTATATGTTAAGTGTTTAGTACTGAAACTTGAACCAAAAAACAACGCACAAAATGTTTAAGTAATTTTTCTCAATTTTAAAAAAGAGGTTTTTGGAAAGAAGTAGTACGTTACGAAATAGAACCAAATGTATGTAAAGCAAAATGCACGACTGGGTCGCACGAACTTGCTCCTATGTAACAGACTAGGAATTTTAAAAACGGATGTTATTAAAGAAAACTGTTCATAAGGATAAAATGATTTTTTAAATTCCTTTAGTAGTAAGAGATAAAAACAGAATGCTATGCAAATATGAATTTATGCAGGAACAAAAATTATAAGTCGTTGTAGTGGTTCCTTAAAAAAATAAGCTTTTATGTACAAAATTTTTAAAACATTTTTAAGAAAAAATTTTGGTACGCCAACCTTAAGTTTTAATTATTCTACGAATAAAAGTCTAATTTCCAAAAAAATACTAAGCCGTTTTTGAGATATCGAATTTTTCAAACAAAAAAAATTACTTTTTTTTTCTAAAAATTGAAAAAATATTTTTTCTTAAGTTTTTAAATGCAATGTTTTTTAACCTTTTTAGGAGCTTCTTTATAAAAAATTTCGTTAAAATCCGTTATGCCGATAATGAGTAATTCAAAATTCGAAAAAATCGTTCTATGGTAGATACATTCAGTAATATCTAGATTTAAATTTTTTTTTTATTAAATTATAGATCGTAAAGATTGATCAAAAGAAAAAACATTTTAGCAAAATTCTCGGAACCGTTTTCGAGAAAAATACGATTTTCGAAAACAGTTTTTTAAAATTTGTATGGAAGGTACCGTTAGTTTTAGATAAATCAAAATTTTTTTCTCAAATCTTGTAGATTATGTTAAAAAACTTTTATTTGTCAAGTTTGAAAAAAATCGAGCATGGGGTTTTCGAAATATTGAGTTTCCAAGAAAATAATTTGATTTTTTTTTTTTAAATCCAAAAAATAAAAAATTGAAAATTTGTATATTTAATCATATTCAAATTTGGAGGAGCTTTGGCATAAAAAAATGATTAAACTCGGCTGTACAGTTTTCGAGAAAATCAAAAACAAAAAAAATGGACCCAGGGGCGCTACCAAAAATAACAATTTTTTGGAAAATTTTTTTCAACCATTAGCTAGTTTTAACCAAATGAAATTTTTCAATTTTTTTTTTTAAATTCTGTGGGACAGTTTTTGAGAAAAAAAATAGTTATAAAATTTCGAAAAAAAATCGTATGGCAGGTACCGTTATTTTTGGTCTTAAAAAAACAGAAAAAAACGTCCGGGGGAAAAAAATTAAAACCCATATCTACCAAGTTTGAAGAAAATCGGCCGAGCCGTTTAGGCTGTAGTCGAACCGACAGACAGACAGACAGACAGACAGACAGACAGACAGACAGACAAACAGACAGAATTGCCAGACCCACTTTTTTGGTCTTCGCTATCATCGTAATGTCAACTTTGATCAAAATCTCGGGTTCGATTTTTTTACGAATGCATAACTTGTCTTATAGTACCTATAAGTCGCAAGTAAAAAAGAAAAAAAAGAGTTAAGTTGATATTAAAATTAATTCTGAGTCATTAATTAATTAATGTATATAAGTTCGCCCATTTTACACTTGATTCTTACTGATAACATTTAACTCTGTTTTTTTTTTTAATAAAGAAAATCACTAATTTATTCAATATTGTTATCATAATATTGCTAGCTGTAAGTAATTATTAAAAATTTTTCTTAACTATTGAATAAATATTATACAAATACAATACTAATATTTCTTTTTAGTAAACAAAAGTGAAAAAAAAAATGATTTTTTTGCAAGATTTCGTAACTTTAAATCTGCTCACTGTGCGGATTTGCAGGTATTTGCAGCTAAATTTTGTTTGAATGTAAACTGCGACATGTCTACATCGAGAAAATAGCTATCTCAGACCAGAGGAAAGTGGAGCTTTTTTTAAATGACTACAACTTTCCATTATTGGGGACTGAGTCTTTTATTGTGCTACCGTAATTCACTAAAAAAATGTTTAGCTGAGTTTGACCGCTGTATTGTATTATTAGGCATCCTAAATAAGCAAATAAAACACAATTTTTTTTTTTAGTTCATCCCAAATAGACATATTACCCTAGGAAAGTTACAAAAATCAAATTCCCACACTATTTCAAATATTTTGATTTTGAGCGTCTATTTAGGTGTTAAGACTTCAGTTTTGGGCCAAATCGTTAGTGTACCCAGATTCTCTGGCTAATTTACTGTGCAAAACATGAATCAGCTAATCGAAATTAGCACTTCTGGAAAATTGAGTTTTTTTTTCGCCTTGGCCCCACTGTGCGCCGTTTTCGAGAGAAATGCGATTTTTGAAAACCTTTTTTTAACATTTGTATGGTGGGTACCGCTATTTTTAGGTAAAATGATTTTTTTTTCTCACATTTTATAGATGGTATTGAGAAGCTTTTATTTACAAAGTTTAAAAAAAAAAATCGAAATATTGAATGTTGAAAAAAAAGGTTGAATATTTTTTTTTAAACAAAAAAAATTTTTTTTTGAAAATTTGGTTACTCAATAATAATTAAACTTTTGGGGAGCTTTACTATTAAAAAAATGATCAAAATCGGTTGTACCGTTTCTTAGAAAATCAAAAACAGAAAAAATGGGGAGTACCATTAATAACCATTTATTACTTGCGAATTAAAGGTTAAAGGTATTATAAGGCAAGTTATGCATTCGTAAAAAAATAGAACTTGAAATTTTGATCAAAGTTGACATAACGATGATAGCAAAGACGAAAAAAGTGGGTCTCGAAATTCTGTCTTAATGTCTGTCTGTCTATATGCGACTACAGGTTAAACGGCTCTGCAGATTATCGTTAAACTTGGTAGATATCGTTACTAATTACCCCCCCCCCACATATTTTTGCTCTTTTTTTTAAGACCAAAATATACGACCAAAAATAACGAATGCGATACGAATTTTTTTTTCTCAAAAACTGTCTCACAGATTTAAAAAAAAATCACAACATTTCATTTAGTTATAGCTAGGTAAAGATTGAACAAATTTTTCCAAAAAATGATTATTTTTGGTACCCCCCTGGAAAAATCTCAAAAGTTTCAAAATGTTAGAAAAAAAATTATTTTATAATAATTTAATAAAAAAAAAATGAATTTTATTAAAAAAAAAATAAATTAAGACATTACTGACTGTACATTTCTGTAAATTTTGATTTCCTCACTGTCGGCATAACGACTTCTAAGAAATTTGAAAAACATTGTAGTTCAAAACTGTAAGAAAAATATTTTCTTGAGGTTTTGAAAATAAAACTCAATGTTTTTTGGAAAATTCAATACATATCTCAAAAATAGCTCTGTATTTTCTTTGAAAATTTAATTTTTTTTCGTACAGTAACAAAAACTTTAAGTTGGCGTACCAAAATATTTTCTTAAAAATGTTTTAAACATTTTGTACATAAAAGCTTATTTTTTTTAAGAAACCGCTACAAAAACTTAAAATATTTCTTCTTGCTGAAATTCATATTTGGTTAAGAAATCACATAAAATTCTGTTTTTATCTCTTACTTCTAAAGGAGTTAAAAAAATTCTTATAAGCAATTTTCCTTATTGACATTCATTTTTAAAATTCTTAGTCTTTTACATAAGAGCAAGCTCGTGCGACCCAGTCGTGCATTTTATTTTGTAAAACAACGATATTTTTCTACATATTTTTGATAGTACAACAAAATTGCGAGTCTTCAAATTTGAAATCGGCTTTGTTGTTTTCGAAATATTTGTTGAGTGTTTTAAAAAAAAATTTGTTGTTTTCTTAATCCAAACAAAAATCTTTAAAGATTTTTAATTCTTAATAATTTAAAAACTTTTTAAGAAGTATAGCGTAGAAAATTGTTCAAAATCAGTTAAATTGTTTTCGGGAAAATAAAAAACATAAAAAATGGTTTTGTTTTAGAAAACATTTGTCGAAAAATATTCAACCAAAAGCTAGCTTTTTCCAAATAATTTTTTTTGCTAATTTTTGTATGAAAATATGTGGCTCAGTCTTAGCAACAAAATATTCTCCATATTTCAAAATAAATTTAATGGGGTGCTCCTATTTGTGGTCTTAAAAAAAAATGAAACGTTTAGAGGGATCATAAAAATGCTATCTTCCAAGTTTAAAGAAAATCAGCATAGCAAGTAAGGCTGTAGTGGCACAGACAGACAGACAGTCGTCTTCCCTATCATCGTAAAGTTAATATACAGACATACAATATGACATATGTACAAGTACATGTATGTGTAGGTACATATAATTTTTTTAAGATTCTGAGTTTCTTAAACATAACGACAAGTACGTCGAACACAGTCGTGTATTTTATTTTGACTCCGTTGACCTTAAACTTTATTTATTTTCTTTTAAATTCCCTGAAATAATATGTACACCTTAATTTATTGTCAAGCACTCCACTGTTAGACGACTGGCGTCGATGGGACGGCGGCAGCGGACGAGTGCGTCCATCGGCGGCGCCAGTCTTAAATTACTTAAGATCTCTCATTTTTGTTTTTCCTCACTCAAAAATGACATTTCCACTTGAATCTGTGCGTAAAAAGGTGGCGACAGATAGACAAAAAACAAAAAACTCATCAAGATCTCACGAAGCCCGTGTGTCCATTGTATGGAAATCATAAACAAATTAGTCTCCATAAACATGGACTTTGGCACTTCATAGTTTTTTCCTCAGTTAAGGATAGACAAATACACGGGTAGCTATATAGATACATAGATGTGAAAACGAAAGACATGAAATCACGAATAGAAATACCTTGATTGAGTAGAATCGTGTTTGAAAAGACCTAGAAGTCAATTCGATATTGTTTTTGTTGGTGAGAACAAATTTATGGAAATTCTATTCAAGCTCATCAGGGTTCCACAAAACAAGTGCCCTTAAAGTTGTTTTATTTAAATTTAACGCTTCAAGGCCAAAGAACCATTTTACGTAATTCATTGATTTAATTTCAATCAGTGTAAACATCAATAACGATCGTGTAAACATTTCTTTGAATTCATCAAGCGGCAACATCATCAACAAACAATCGAAAATATTCCTTTCATCAACAAGATTTATGATGAAAGACACAAATGACTGACGTCTGAGTCCAAGTGCAACATCTCCGCAGGTGGTCGCTCGGATCAGAGATCAATCATGCGTAAATATGGTCAGGTGAACGTGATTCGAGAGCTTTGCTAATTTCAATCCGAAATATTGCCAATACACAAGGACATCCCCCTTAGCCTATTAGCCTCTCATAGTTGAGAGATACTTTGCATCTGTTCGCCGGAGATGACATTGAAATTTGGAATCTATCAAATCCGCCTGGTGTGTCTGAGAATATCGAACTCAGACTCGTCGATGTCAAGAGGGGTTTTGGTGCTGTATTTGGGGATGATAGAGGTTGAACGGGTTTTCCGATGGAATGCATTTGGCTTTTAGCAAGTGTCAGCAATCGATGATTGATTGTATCTCTGGATCTATGCAAACCGAAGTCAAAGAGTCACAGCTAGGTTGAAAGAAAGTGAGCAATTAGATTCCTTAACCTGACCGACCATGTATCGCATGATGGAACCATTATTTTGGATGAAATACGTTTAGTGAAGTGGATACTACTCGAAGAGAACGCATTTCATGCTCAGGGAAGATTACGACTACGAGTTGGGGGAAAATGACAACCGTTCTTATGGGGATGTGTTCTGTTGGAAGATGTTTACAATGGAAATTAGGTTATATTTAGCTTGATGGCTGATGGGTATACAAATACTCGTACATACGCATAGAGGTTGGAGATGCTTTGCTTTCGAGCCAAGGATACACAACGATACCCCAAAGGATGAAGATTGTATACTCTGATAATATTGGCACGTTATATGAACAACAATCTTAAATGGAGGTAATTTATGACGATATAGGTACTTTGTATAGAATTTACCAAACATCGAAGGGCTTTGTCGGTAGCTATAATATTACCCTTTTGTGACTTAATTTCCGTTTAATGTTCCTTCATGTAAAATTAATATCTTTGAAATTGTTGCAGACTCATAACGTATATAAGATATTAATTAAAACAAAAGTGGTTTGGCAAAGATGTATGCTCCTATTTGAATGGCTTCTTCAAGAACAAACTCTCAAGGAGGCTCGAAGGTATTTAAAATTAGTCTGTACATTATTTTGATACTTGAGTAGGTTTTAGTGATAGTTGGCTTAAATTGTTGACGTAATTTTGTATACACAATTTAGATGAAGTAAGAAATTCACATTTATTTACTATTTATTGGGGTTTAATAAATTTTTTTTTTTTTTTTTTTTTTTTTTTTTTTTTTTTTCCCGTGGGTAGGTGTTGAAATCTTCAAAAGATTCTATGAGGACCGAAAAACGCGCGCTCATAGATATGTGGGACTCTCCCGACCAACAACTCTGCCCCCATAAAGCCTTACGGAAGGTAAGACTCTATGCAAGCAGACCGTTAATCAGGCCGACCGCACTAAAACCACCTCCTCCTCCCGATTGCAACTAAGTTCATATGGAACTTATCTAGCAATTTATCTTTCTCGAAGTTAAGTAACGTGTTGTAGGCAACTTTCCGGTGAAAGTTCCTACTGGTTTAATTATAAGCTAGTTGAATAGCTTCTTTCTATTTTAAGCGATGATTTAAATATACATAATACAGTACAATAATTTCACCGTACTAGATCGGAAGGTTTGGTCCTTCTCAAACGTCGTACTAAATTTGTCTCGTCAAGAATTTCTAAGATTGTTCTATTGGTATGTTCAACTAAACGCTTTCTATGCCTTTGCGAAAAAGTTTTTATTTCTTCGCGAACCGTGGGGATTCCAAGATCCCTGTGAAGATCTTCGTTTCTAATATACCACGGCGCATTTACAAAGGACCTTAATAATTTGTTTTCAAAAGTTTGTAGACTATTTAGATTTGTATCGTGGGTACAACCCCAGAGTTGAATACCATATGTCCAGACAGGCTTAAGTACCTGTTTGTAAACTAATAATTTGTTTTCGATACTAAGTTTAGAATGTCGTCCGAGTAACCAGTACATTTCCCTTAGTTTAATATTTAATTGATCACATTTATTTTTAACATGTGACTTCCATTTTAATTTCGCGTCAAGAGTCATCCCGAGATATTTTGCCTCATTTGCAAATGGAACTTGAGTTGTATTAATAAAGACTGGTAATCTATTAATTTTCTTATAAGTAAAGTCCACGTGGACTGACTTAAATTCGTTAAGCGCTATTCGCCATTTGTTTGTCCATTCATTGACATTGTTAAGAGCATTTTGCAATTTACATGTCGATTCGTTAGCCGTTTTGCCTACTGCAAGTATTGCGGTATCGTCTGCAAAAGTAGCTACAATTGTATTGTCTGTTTGGGGTATGTCGCGTGTAAATAAAAGGTATAAAATGGGACCTAGAACACTACCTTGTGGTACCCCAGCCACTATTTCTTTAAAATCTGAATAATCATTTCCGTGCCTAACGCGGAAAATTCTTTTCTCTAGATATTCTCTAAGAATGTTGTATAGTCCTTCAGATAGGACTTGTCTCAATTTGTATTTGAGGCCTTCGTGCCACACTTTGTCAAAAGCTTGAGACACATCTAAAAAGACCGCTGAACAAATTTTATTTTCTTCAAAGGCTTTCTCGATGACATCGGTGATTCTATGCACTTGATCAATCGTCGAGTGCTTACTTCTAAAACCGAACTGGTGTTCAGGTATAAGACCCTTTTCTTCTATTATGGGCTGAAGACGCTGAAGAAATATTCTCTCAAAGACCTTCGACACTACAGGAAGAAGTGAAATGGGCCTGTACGATTTCTTTTCATGTGATGGTTTGCCAGGTTTTAAGACCATTATTACTTCTGCGACTTTCCATTGATTTGGAACATATTCTAACCTTAGAGTGGCGTTCATTATGTAAAGGAGGTTTACTAAACCTTTCCGTGGGAGCATTTTAAGAATTTCCGCAGTAATTAAGTCGTATCCTGGTGCTTTTTTTGACTTCAGTTTCTTAATTTCTTTGCTTAATTCGGCAAGCGTAACATTTCTTGTGATGGAGCTTTCATTTGAATTTATATTCACACTTATATCATCATTCAATGCTTGCCCATTGAACGGCTTAAATGTTTCCTCTAGGTAATCAGCGAAAACGTTTGCTTTCTCTTTATCGCTTCTTGCCCATTCATTTTGGTCTTTCATAATCGGGGGTGCTGGAAGCTTTGGTTTTTTCGTAGCTTTTATCGCTTTCCATAGAGAATAATTAGATTCTTTACCTGCCGTCAAGTTTTCAAGGTAATTTCCAGCTTCGCGGTTTTTAAAATCTGATATCATCTTTTTAAGCAAATTACTGAGGTGATTTAAATTAGCTTTGTGTTGGGGAGCACGAGTTTGTTGCCATTTTTTGCGCGCTTTTCGCTTGTCTTTAAGTACCTCTTTTATCTCTTGGGGATATTTAGCTTCTCTATAGCCTGACATTTGTCTTTGGTAAGGAGTATTGTTCCATGCGGCTTTTTGAACAATATGCACAAAATTATCTACCGCTTCTTCAAGCTCAAGAGGTGTTTGTAGTGATACCCTTAATTCAACATTATCTTCAATATCTTTCTTAAAACCTTCCCAGTTAGTTTTACCGTTTGTTAACCTAGGTGGTGTTTCAATTTTAACAATACTTTCGCTCATAGTGAGAATAACGGGAGAGTGGTCAGAGAAAAGATCAAAGCATTCCGTTATTTTTATTCGATTTGACGGTATTCCCCTGACTATAAAGAAATCAATCAGGTCAGGTATTTTCGAGGTATCTGTCGGCCAATAAGTTGGTTTCCCACTAGAATGAAAATCACAATTATTCTCCATACCGGCTTCATATAACGCTCGGCCCTTTTGAGAAATGCATCTAGAACCCCAAAACGTGTGTTTTGCATTAAAATCGCCACCGATTATTAAAGATGGTCTAAGTGATTTTAGCAAGTTTGAAAAATCATTTTTATCAATTCTGTACCGTGGAGGGCAGTATATAGATGTGAAATTCAATGTATCATGTTTAGTTTTAACCTGCACACTTATAAGCTGCATCGGTTCAAGTTCAAGCTTAAGGCCTATCGAGTGTTTGATACATTCTTTTATGTATAATGATGCTCCGCCTCTTGCTTTGTTCGACGGATGAATTGCATGGTAATCTAGATAACCGTTTATATTGAAATTTGATTCTTTTTTAACGTGGGTTTCTGATATTAGACAAATGTCGATATCTTGTTCCCGTATGACCATTTCTAGTTCTTCAAGTCTTTGCCTTAATCCGTTGGCATTCCACGTAATAATTTTAAGGTTTTCCATCATGATTTTTTTTTAAAACGTTTGGGTCGAATAAAATCTTCGATTTTTGCTAACCTATCAGAAATAGTTCTATTGATTTTGACCTGATCTTCAAATTTTGACAAAATTAAAGCCAAGCATTGAGATAGTGCGTCAGAGTCAGGTTGATTTATTACGGGTGCAGCCGCCATTCTGGCATTTGTGTTTACACTACGTTTCTTTGGAGATGTCTGTGCAGCTGCCATTTCGGCGTATGACTTAACAGTACGTTTCTTTGGAGATGTCTTTGACGTTGATGGGGTTTGATTTTCTTTGCCGATGCCGACTCTTAGTGTATTTATTCTTTTAGGAGTCTTAGATATTGGGCTTTTTATTTGTTTCTTTGGTTTTCTTTCCATATGAATTTTTTCTCGGCGTTTTTGTAGCTCTTTAACTACTTCACAGCCTCTATAGCTTGCCGGGTGACTTCCATTGCAGTTTATGCACTTCGCTGGACTTTTGCTATTTCCAGTGCAGTCAGCAGTTAAATGTTTTCCCGCGCATTTTACACACCTAGGTTCTTTTTTACAATAGCTTTGCGTGTGGTTGAAACCTTGACAGCGTTTACACTGAGGCACTTGCTTTGTACGGCTTTTCAGAGGTTCGATCTTAACAACGAGGTTCAGTATTGTTTTAATTCTGTAGATTTCCTCTAGTTTTTCTGTCTTATCGAACGTGAGTATAAATAGTGGGAGACCACGCTTTACCACGACAGTTTCTCTATCTTTTTGTTGTTTTTCTTTTTTTACGATGTTCTCAGCATTTAAGATCTTGTAATTTTTTTCTTTAAGATCACGGATTACATCGTTTTTTTGACATGAGGAATGTAAGCCTCTTGCAACGACTCGTAAAGGTCTTTCTGATTTGTTTTCGTAGGTATACCATTCTACATTTGCTTCGTTAAGTCTTCGCGAAAGCAGACGATAGCTATCGGAGTCTTTTACACAAACTTTCCACTTGTTGTTATTAAGCGAGATAACTTTAAAATTCGCTGGGGTTAACGCCTCAAGGATTATTTTAAGCTTATTGTATTCCGCAATCCCGATGACATTAATCGGTGGCGGTGGTCTTATTTTAGTAGTTTTTTCTTTCTTATTCGTATCTTTTGGTACATTTACTTTTATTATTTCGGAAGACGAGGTTCCCTCTGGCGAGGAGAATGCTTTACGTTTTTTGCTAGGTCTTTTTGAAGACGTTTCTCTTTCTAGCTCTTCTTCGTCTGTTTTATATTCGCAAACACCCAGCTGCTGTGGAGTTGTTTTCGAATCGTTTTGTCTTTGAGTTTTTTTCAACTCTTCATTTTCTTTCCGAAGAAGCTCAATTTCTTTCTGTGCTTTCTTTACGGCATCGCTGTTATTTCGTAGAAAATGTATTTCTTCTTTCAGCTCTTGATAGAGTTTCAAAGTTTCGTCGAGTCTTTGACGAAGTTCGTTATTGTCTTTTTCAAGACATTCTATTTTCTCCGAGTCTTCTTTTTCACGCTCCGGCGCTTTGGGCGGACTCTTTTTCCCGGAAGCACTCGATGTTGATGGTGGTGATCGAGCTACCATTGGTTTTCTTGAAAAAGGATTTATCAAGTTTTGGAATAATTGGCTCTCCCCAGAATCCGTAGAGCCGACCTCCGAAGAGGGTGGATTTTTCAGGAAATCTGAATTGCCACCTGGGGTACTATATCTATTTGTTTTACTCATTCCATATTTTGTATACGTCTTTCTCAGTATACGGAGTTTGGATTTTAGTCGCCTCTTACGACGGGTTTAATAAATGTTTACTTGCTCTATACGGCAAGTAAAGGGTGCGTTTTATGTTCCAGGGCGATTTTATTTTGCTTGCCAATTTTGTGTGAATGAAATTTGGCAGTTGGCACTTTAAAATCGTAGAGACATAACAATGGCAGGAAAATGACCATTAACGTAAGTGAGATTGGAGTGCTAGAGTTTTACAGCTCGTTATAGACAACGGACATTTTTGGCTTTGTTAATAAATATAAAATGGCAGCTATTGGGCTACAGAAAACCCTTGATCGATACAGCAAAGTCCACTACACTCTCGTAGAATAACTGAGCCATTTGGGCCGGCATCTACATTGGGTCCACTGATCTCTATAATAAATAAATTTTGATAAACTAAAATTGCAAAATTAAGTGTCCAAAAAGGAATAAAGAATAAAAAACTATCGTGAGTGTTCTAAAGTCGCTGAATAAATGAAATAAAATGCACGACTGGGTCGCACGAACTTGCTCCTATGTAATAGACTAGGAATTTTAAAAACGAATGTTATTAGAGAAAACTGTTCATAAGGATAAAATGAATTTTTTTTAATTTTTTAAGTAGTAAGAGATAAAAAAAGAATGATATGCAAATATGAATTTATGCAGGAACAAAAATTATAAGTCTTTGTAGTGGTTCCTCAAAAAAATAAGCTTTTATGTAAAAAATTTTTAAAACATTTTTAAGAAAAAATTTTGGTAAGCCAACCTTAAGTTTTTATTATTGTACGAATAAAAGTCTAATTTCCAAAAAAAATACTATACCGTTCTTGAGATATCGGATTTTTCAAAAAAAAAAAATTACTTTTTTTTTCTAAAAATTGAAAAAATATTTTTTCTTAAGTTTTTAAATGCAATGTTTTTTATACTTTTTAGTAGATTTTTTATAAAAAATTTCATTAAAATCCGTAAAGTCGATAATGAGAAATTCAAAATTCGAAAAAATCGTTCTATGGTAGGTACAGTCAGTAATATCTAGATTTAATTTTTTTTTTATTAAATTATAAATTGTAAAGATTAATCAAAAGAAAAAAAATTTTAGCAAAATCCTCGGAACCGTTTTCGAGAAAAATGCGATTTTCGAAAACCATTTTTTAAAATTTGTATGGAAGGTACCGTTAGTTTTAAATAAAACAAAATTTTTTTTCTCAAATCTTGTAGATTATATTAAGAAACTTTTATTTGCCAAGTTTGAAAAAAATCGAGCATGGGGTTTTCGAAATATTGAGATTCCAAAAAAAAATTTTGAATTTTTTTTTAAAAATCCAAAAAATTAAAAATTGAAAATTTGAATATGTTATAATATTCAAACTTTAGAGGAGCTTTGGCATAAAAAAAATTATTAAAATCGGCTGTATCTACTGTTTTCGAGAAAATCAAAAACAAAAAAAATGGACCCAGGGGGGCTACCGAAAATAACAATTTTTTGTAAAATTTTTTTCAACCATTAGCTAGTTTTTACCAAATGAAATTTTTGGAATTTTTTTTAAAAAATTCTGTGGGACAGTTTTTGAGAAAAAAAAATATTTATAAAATTTCGAAAAAAAATCGTATGGCAGGTACCGTTATTTTTGGCCTTAAAAAAAAATAGAAAAAAACGTACGGGGGTAAAAAATTAAAACCCATATCTACCAAGTTTGAAGAAAATCGGCCGAGCCGTTTAGGCTGTAGTCGAACCGACAGACAGACAGACAGACAGACAGACAGACAGACAGACAGACAGACAGACAGACAGAATTGCGAGACCCACTTTTTTGGTCTTCGCTATCATCGTAATGTCAACTTTGATCAAAATCTCGAGTTCGATTTTTTTTACGAATGCATAACTTGCCTTATAGTACCTATAAGTCGCAAGTAAAAATTACTGTGCTTGCCAGTTTTTTGCCTAAAAAACAGACAACTGACAACAACGGCATTCGTTCAATTTTATTAAATTGTCAATTTGTCAATCAAAACAAATGATTTTCGTCCAATTTTTAAGTTTTTATTTAAATTTTAATAATAAATATTTAAATTTTACAAATAATGCGAGAAACAGATAAGCACAGCAACTTTAACAACCACGTCACTTTTTGTAGGGCCACTGGTTTTAAATGGCTTTGATTACATTAACACAGCAACTTCGACATTAACGTTCGACCGAAAAACCGAATTCGATATCGCTGTGCAAATTCTACCAGCTTTTGAGGCAAAATTTGTCAGTATTATCAACACTTAAATGAAAATGTGACAACCATCTTTTTGATTCGTCTATTTATTTTGGTTTTGACAATGGAAGAATTACTAAAAACAAATTAATTTTAGTAGGTACGATAAACTGCGCAAGTCGTATACATTGACAGTTTAGTTTGTGTAAAAACACAAACTTTTTAGTTGCTCGAACCAAGCAGTTGCGAAACTAAAAATTGAATGTGTGCGCCTAGCCTTAAAGTTGCTGTGTCAATCTGTTTCTCGCATAAACAAGTGCAGTCACATTTGTTTTCCTCTTTGTCAAGTCAAAATATTTTTTTTTGTGAAAAGAAAACATCAAATTATGAAGCTGCCCACCATCTGTCATCTTCAATTGGAGTAAAAAAATCTGTTATACAATGTAGGGAATGCTTTATGTAGTGTAGATATTATAGAGATCAGTGATTAGTTCATAATTTCTTCGAGGATGCCGTATACAATTCAGCAACAGTTACTGATGATAGCTATCGGGAAATTTTGGAAAGCTTTCTTGTGTCCGTGCCACATCACACATGGCTTGTGATACGATGATAATCTTGAGAGACATTTTTCCCGGCAAAAAGTGGTGGTATCGACCGGCTTCCACGGACCCGTGATTTGATACCTTCCGATTTCTTGTTATGGGGGTATTGAAGGAAAAGTGTACATCACCATATCATATTCCGAACATAATGTTAAAAACCATAGTACCAAATCTATAAAATATTAATTATTATATTGTATGTTATTTAAGAAAATCATCGAACTGGAATATAAGACGCACCCTGTACATAACATGTATCGATTTCGTGAAGACAAAATTGTTCAAGGTTTTAATTGAACTTAATTTTGGGATGGCGGAAAAGTTGAACTGTCTAATAAGTACCTAAAGTCAAAACAATAATTGAAAATGGTATTTGACAACTAAGGATTTTAGATGGTGGTGAATTTAGATTGTTTACAAACTTAGATTAAATTACAAGCTTTACGGGAAATACCTGTACAACGGAAATAACTTCACCCTCTTAGAGAAATAAACTAGGCATAGGCAACATCTCGAACATTATGAAATTCATTGAGAATTCGGGGTGGTTCAGCGAGACAACCAATACCTACGTTTCCATTCACCCCTTTGCTAACCTCTGGATATGTCTAACCAACACGAGTAAGTTGAACCAACTTGACGTTCCATCACCCTTCTAACCACAGCGAATCTAACCAATTTCGTACTGGATTTGATGTGTTAAATTATTTCACTTTCACAAGAGTGATTTTGGGGTCTTAACATGTTACTTGCAATCTTTGACAGAAGAAAGAAATATCGTTATTTTGTTTGACTGTGTGACATTTTTTTGACAAGCCGCTTGTACATTATGTTATTGTATCAATTTTAATTTACTTTTAAAGTTAGACGTACATAGATACTAAGCTTTTTTGGAGATTAAATATAATTAAAAATAACTTATATTTGAATTCTTCAACATAAAAGTTAATTCATTAATAAATAAAGTAAAAACAACTGGGCATTAATGACAACCCTGTGGTATACCAGTATTATGTTATTAACTATTGGATTTGCATCGACGAGCGACGGACGCTTGCAAAATATCAAGTACGATCTATTTAAATTTATTTAAAATACCAATACTAGATTTTAGAATATTTCAAAAAGCTATGATACTTAGAACAACATTAACTTTTTTGTTTTAATTTTTTGTTTTTAAACGAGTATTGTGAGTTTCTCTAACCTAATGTAATTTAACTCATTTTCCCCTGCATGCGGCAACTAAATTATTTATTTTTGTGGGAAACTTTAAGGCTCTTTGCTTTTTGTGTGAAGTTATTTCACACAAAATTTTGGACAGCTCTGATCTTATGAGTTTTACTCTTAAAAATTTAGATAAAAGAAATATATTTTATTTTGTATAAGATATTTAGGTACTAATGAATTTAAATCTATGAGACACAAATTAAAAACATAATTGCAAAATTTTTTTACCGGAATAACTTTTATCAAATTTTTGGAAACATTTTTAGGAGACAATTAATTGTAATGATGCAGTTAAAAATTGTAAAGTTTTTCAATTTTTGAGATAAATATAGAGTTTTCAAAAAGATTCTTTAAATTCAAGGAATAATTTTTGACAATTTTGAAAAACTGCATTTGTATACGAAATTCAATGTAAATTGTTTAAGTCAATTATTATAAGAAGCTCGAAAACGATTCCTTAATTTGAACTGTTATAATAACTTTCAAAAAATGTATTTACCCCTTAAAGATGGACCATTCAACATTTAGAACAAGAATAAATTATTATTAGAAACACTTTTTTTTTGTAATCTATGTTTGAATGAATTTTTTAGATATTGCTATATTTTTGCTATAGGTTCTTTAAATAAAACTTATTACTCTTTTTAGTATTTCTTCTCTATTTACACTTTCCAAATCAAAACAATAAATCTCAATTTATAATCAACTCAAATATCAAATTTAAATCACACTTGTTTAATAAAACTTTCCACAATTCAATAAGCAAAGCTTTTGCAGACTTTCATAGTCAAAAAATCAACTGTCTTCCGCTCACCGTGAACACTCCCTTATACATATACTCAAATTCGTTGTTCTCGAAACTAAATCGAGAAGGTTCTCGTCTTAGAATGTTCTAGTTGTTTGCAATAAGGGGAAATACATATGACATTGGAAAAGAGCTTTTTGTTTCTTCCATAAAGTAAATATCCAATTTTCCAACAGATGGCGCTGTATTAAGCTCTATGTCGGTGTTGTGCGTAACAATATTGAAACAAACTGACCAGGAATATATTCAAATCATCATCATTCAGACTGCCTAGTATTATTGTAAAAGGCGGCTTTAATCTCACTTTCTTCCACACATTTTTTAGTATCTTAGTACATATGCAGTTAGTTGTACTAATTAGTAAAGAATCTTATTTATCAGTAAACAAATGATCGAAAAATAGAAGCAAACATTTTCAGTGATGAAAGACAACAGTTAAAGCCTACTCAATAATGTTTAATGTTGGGTACTGGTATTTTTAGATAAGATTAAAATTTGTATCTAAGTCTTGTGTGTGTATAAGTCTTGAAGTGTTAAAAAAATGTTAAACTTCAAGATTCAATGAAAATTGAGCATGATGTGGTTTTCAAAGTGGAGCTTTGCAGCATGGAGTTTTCAAAAAACAATTTGCAATTCTTCTTAAAAATATATACACACAATTTTCTTTTTGAAAACAACACTATTCAAACTTTTTAAAATCTTTAAAAATTGATCAAAGTCCGCTTAAAAGTTTTTGAGATAATCGGCTACAAAATGCTTCTGTAAGAGGTAGCAATTGATAACCATTTTTTTTTTAGTTTTTTTTTTAAACTATTTTTTTTAAGAAAAGATATTTATCAAGTTTAAAGAAAATCGGACTAGTCGCTTAAGCTGTAGTCGAACGAACAAACAGACAGAATCGAGAGACCCACTTTTCATTATAATAGTAATTTCAAGTCTAATTAAATCTCAAGTTGAAATGCATAGCTTGTCGTATAGTACATCTAATTTATTAGTATTTTATGTCCTTTTTGCTCTTTCAATTTCTTAGAAAAGTAATTAAAATTTTGACGCACGTTAATTGATATCATTCATCTAAGCTAATTTTCCACTAGGAACTCTTAAAGTTGCTTTTTCAGTACATAAACGGTGACTTCCGATTTTTATTTGCGAGTTATGCTAGATGGACGACATTTTGCTAGTACATAGATCTCATACTATATATGTAGAATACAACTTGAGGCTTTTCGATTCTGTTGTAATAATTCTCAGCATGCGATATGTGCACGTGCAGGTTTTCAGTGTTTTACATATGAAAAGAGAAAACCGGTCAAATAAAATTTTAAGTTGCAAATACAAATAAATATCCACCAAGAAAAATAATATATTATATGGTCGGTAGATTTTGACAGTTCATTGCGGCCATATTATACTAGTTACTAGTTGCTAGTTTTCTCTCTCTCAGCATTTGAGAGAATGCCAATTTATATGAGGTCCACTAAGTGAAAATGCATTTACAGAAAATCACTGTTTATCATTATCGGTTCGTTCTTCTTCAAAAACCTTAAAGAAACATAGGTACTACGCCCCTGACGGTACTTGAAAACAGCAGGCTAAATACTCTGGTAGATCAGCATGTACAAAAGCCATGGTGGTAAAACGGCATACTGAACGCTCTAGTAGATCGACAAGTGCCAAACCACTGGTGTCTAATAACAGGCGAAATGCGCTTTTAGATCAGCAGGTATAAGACCTCTGGCAATCGATTTGGCAGACTGAACGCTTAACACATCGGCAGGTACTATGCCAATGGTGGCTAACAACAGACAAAAACGCTCTGGTAGATCAGCAGGTATAAATCTCCTGGTTTCTATTAATTTATATTGACCAAGACGGAATCGTTGTCGAACGACTGGTGTTTTTCGTCTGCCAAAACAATTCTCATTATGCTATATTTGCGTCAAAACTGAATGTAAACTGTAAGGCTGATGAATCTAAATTCAAATTCGTTTACATTTTTCTGTAACGTCAAGTGTTCGTAGTGAATGTGAATTAAATTGATCACATTAAAAATTTTATAGCGATCGGCTGGTGATGACTTTCCGGTTTAAGTAATATTCTTAATGAAGAAGTGAGGGTTATTTTCGAATACTTGCTTTTTAATAAAAAAAAAGCTGAGATGTCAGCTGCAAAAGTAATGAAGAAAACTGGGTACATAGCATGGAACGCTTGGTTGCAAGCTGACATCACAATCAATGGTAAGCACTTCCGTCAATTATATCCAATTTACTTTGGGCGAATTAGATGAATTGGATTTGATTTCAATGGCATGTGATTCTTACAGGACAGCGCGTTATAGTTGATGCCAAAATGCAGCATAAGCGATTTAGATACAAATCAAACCTCTCATGTTTGACCTCTTTGCCCAGAAATGAAATTAAAGTTAACAACAAATACTTTGTTCGTTTTGTGTCAACAATTAAGAATGGGTTTGGTTTTTGTTTATTTTAAATTTCAAATCCAATTGTTGTATGAATTCTCTCTACAAATTCCCTATTTTCGCTTTTTTACTCAATACTTTCTAAAGTTTTTTACTCTTACTATTTGCATCATCAAAGACCCCCTTTAATATATCAACAAATTTCCGTGACTTCTTGGCAATAAACCTAAAACACAGCTAGAGCAATTTGAAAGATTTCTTGCATGATACTTTAATCCCACATGTTGATCTTCCCACTTAAACCAAGCAACATTCATCACTTCCATTCACTTCAAGCGCTATACATACGTTTAGATGACAGTTAACAACAGAAATACAACAGCAACAAATTAACTTAAATAACCGTTTATAGCCGCTACACTTTGTCACTAATCCATTGGATTAAAATTATTCCCTTCGCTCGGCAATAACATTTAGCTTGCTCTGCCTCAAGACATTCACTTTATAGTCGGTGGTGGTCGTAAAAACTCGTCATCTTCTTCATCTGAAATGTGTGTCTTCTGTTTGGCGTAATATTTCATATCCGTAATCATCACGACTCACGACAAAAGTGTGCTCATGGAGAATACAACTATACGAAAAACAAAAACATGAAACCTACTAAAACTACTGAAAGGCGATAGTGCTGCTCCTCCGTGCAAAAGTGCTTAAGGGATATTCAGCAAGAAAACAACAACAATATTTTGTTCAAAACAAAAAATAAGAAAAAAAAAAAAATTATACAAAAGTATCTCTGAGGATGACAAATTGATTTTGCATTATATCTATGAAGTTTTTATTCCGCTAGATATGTAGGTATAGCTATGAAGCTGATCGCATTTGAAAAATAACACTGTAGATAGCTAGTCATATCTTTACACTCAGAAAATTCATCGTGTAGAAATAGTATTTTTGTACTGTTAATTGTTTAGCTGTAAACTATAAGCTCGTAGACATTTTTTGGTTACTCGTATCAATAAGATAACCACCAGAACTGGTTTTCCTGTTTCACCCTGTCTCTCCAGTCCCGATCGGACACAGTCCTACTGAACCGAAGGCGCTCTGCTCCGCCTTGTGCAAGGACGTTTCGACTATAAAGAAGCCGCTTATCCAGAATTCTACGGTCGATGTGGTAGATTTGCGTCATTCTATCCCCGACCAGCCCTCGACTGTTTAGGTCGAGGAATGCATTGGGCGAGATAAATATACACTCTCATAAAAATAGTCGTAAGGGTAGCAAAGCTGAATAATAAGGCTGTTTGTCGAGGACACCGATCTGGCAATGTGACCCCGAATCAACTTCAATAAAAAATTATCAATTCTATTTACGTTAGCTCCGTTGTATAGAACCTGGTTGGAATAATAATGTTTGTACTCCGACTCTGGTTTTCTGTCTAATCCAATGCAACTTCTAAGACACTGCCTCTCAAGCACCGAATCTTTTCCATTTGAGATGAGGCAACGTTGAATCATACCGGGGACCTATCGACAATCATCGGTTGGACAAACGCCATACAGCAAATCACCTACACCCTGCTGTCAAGCCGGCTACTGTCAAACAACCATTTCATCAGGGCAAATGCTCCCCTAGCCCTTGTCAGAGCAGCATTGATGTGCCTTTCGAAATACAAATAGTGAACCATATGGTTGGTTTACTACACTTTTATTTGGAAGTGGTCCATGTGAACCTACGATCACCAGCTTATACCGAAGCAACGAAGTCCTGAAGAGAATAGTTTCACGCCGCAAAGGAATTCTGATGACCTCGAACTTTGGAGCTGTACTGTACGCTATTAGACTGGCGGCATATGTGAAATTGAATGAGTTAGACTACCTATCAGATCGCTAGTGTTAATGACGAATAGAATCGGTGAGATGACCACTCCCTTCTGAAGACAAGACTTTTGACAACAAACTTTCTACCATTGAGCATGTCATAAAGCATGTATAATAGTGCTTTACTTATGCCAAGTCTAGTCAGTTTTAGATAGAGACCCTCTAACCATGCCATGTCGAAAGCCTTCTCCAAATCAACAAGACAAGCAGGAGTGTACTGCCATTTAGTTTTGTTCCATTAGATATCAGAGACTAGTTTAGACGCGGCATGATTTGTATCATGTCCCGGCTTAAAATCGAACTGAGTATCCTGTATAATAATGTTGTCTTCCGCCCTCTGTTGGGTGCCAGAGCATAGGGATCAGTGAACTGTAAGGCTGACGAACGCGCCAAAAATGGAATAATCGAGATAATCATTTCGCAGAAAGCTCACAAGAATTTAATCAGAGTATCAATACTGTGTAACAATTCTTTAATTTATCAAAAAGGTTTGATTACAAGGGAAAAACTGCACTGGGCAATCAATATCTTCAAATCATATAAATCAGTAGGACCAGATGGCATGATACCTGCCGAACTCCAAAAGACCAGCAAGATTATCCTGCAAATCCTAGAGATTTTCTTTAATAGCTGTCTCAGCTTGGTTCATACCATATTCATATGTTATGAAAAGAAGCTAGAGTTGTATTTATACCCAAAGCGGGAAAATTAATCTTTCCATGTACATAGAACCAAAAGATCTAAGACCTATTAGTCTATTCCTTCTCAAAACTTTTGAACGACTGATTGATATACACTCAAGAACAAAAATTGACACTAGGTTTTTGTTTACGACTAAGCACGCTTACTGTAAAGGGAAATCGGTTGAGACAACCCTTCTATTAAAGGTATACCACTAACATTCTTCAACGAATAAAAATACTTGGGTCGTATTTTAGAAAAGAAGTTTAGTTGGAAGCCCAAGATTCAATGGAGAGTTTAAAAGGACACAGTGGCACGCTTCTCATGCAAGAAACCATTGGGAATAAATAGGGCTAGAACCCGGAATACTCACTTGCTATATACACATTGGTAATTAGACCGATACTAACATATGGTGGACAACTCTAGATAAAAGTACTACGGAACACTTCACACGACTACCTCCGCTGCACTCGATCTCTCTCTGTATATGTCCCACTTTATTCCAAAGATGTAGACGTAGGGAAATTTCTAGTAAAATGATCTTAGTGATCTCGCAAATATAAATATAGGCAATCTCGCTTTATAAGGACCTCAAATTGGTTTAACGATTAGGGAGAAAGTCTCCAAGATTCAATGTGGTATCACAATGGATCCACTCAAGGTCTAAGTTACCCCGGTTACAAGAGTAGATTGAGGAATCCAATCGAATCCGAATTGAGATTTCGATCTAGGTATATGGCGGCACTGGATCGAGAGATCGAATTGAAATGGAATCGAAATGACAACACATACCATGTTGTTACACTGTTGTTGTACACACACTCGATTCTTCGATTCCTCGATTTAGGTATACAAGCATATTTTCGATTCGATTCAGCTCGTTTAGTGGGATCGGATCGAGAAATCCTATTTCAATCCGATCCAGGTATATCCTGATTCAATTCCGATTCAATTCTCCATATAACGTAGTAAGTATCTCGGTTCTTCTGCTGACAGCCACGTCAACCTAACCTGATGACAGCGCAGATGGAAAATGCTTGTTCATTAACATAGCGTAAAACTTGGAGAGTTATTCTTCAAGAAACCTACTGATCTTATTAATATAGACATTTCCAGTCTATGTGCCTTCATAAGGAGCTCCAAATGGTTCAACGAGTAGGAAGTAAATCGCCATAAGACTGGACCAATTATATGTGTCATCTGTTACGTTGGCAGCCACTTCGGCCTTACCTCACCTTCAATGGGATCGTTTGTGTAACCAAATTTCAAATAACTTTTTTAAAGAAGCTTCGTGTTAAAAACTTTATGAAAGCTTTGACTTCCAGTGGATTCCAGCTTGGCTGTAGTTTAATTCATAATTTTAAAGAAAAGGTCTTAGAACGTTTTTTTAAAAAAAATTGCTTTGCTTATTTGGAAATTTTTTCACTTCATATACAAGATTTCAGAAAATCTATTTTTAAAATTTTATCGAAACTATTTATAAACAAAACGACTTTTCATAGTCTAAGAATATATAAAATATCATTCTACAAACTGGAAAACTCAACCTAAACAAAAGATCAATAAGCAAAATACTGTTTTAAGGACTTTTGAAAGCTAGTTCGTTGGTTACGTAACTACCTAAGTTTTGATCTGCTAGCACCATTCTAATAAGCTTCGATTAAGTTTCCCATGAGTCGTAAAATTGGGTCTAACAAGTCGCAGTCTTAGAATTAACTTTTCATGTAAGTAGCTCCGTTTTTTTCTTTAGTGTACCTACAATAAATGTGTGCATGAGTCTTATATATGTATTTATCAAATGCCACACATGGTGGTGAATGGTATTGCCTTGTGATAAATTGCGCGAAAATTGCATAAATGAATAACCTAAGGCAAGCTATATAAGATTTCAAATTGGAGTTTTTGAATTTTGCGTGTCGTCACCGTCACCACCACCACCACCTATATCATAGATAGATCCAGTATAATATCGCATTTCAAATGTTATTTACGGCTTCGCAAAATCAACCTCTTCTCCCTGCCAATATGCCATCTAACTCCACAATTCCCCTTTGTATAAAATGCGAAAATTTTTTTTTTCGATAATATTTTTTATAATAAAATTCGCAAAAGGTAATTCAATATTCTTGAGGCTTTTTTTGGCGCCTAAATAGCTCCCGGCTAAATAAATGTATGAGAGAGTTCGAAACCAATAAGTCGCATTGTTTGCTTAAGGTTCGATTTTGTATCTCTAGATACAAGGATAGTCAGTGTTAACCAGTAATGCGCGTGAATATCTACTTCCCAGACCACCATCATAACGATATGGTTTTGTGATTTATAGCCCAGAACTTTGAAGGTTTCCTCTATACAAGCGGAACTTTTGTATTGCTAGCAAAGGTTGGTAGGTGGTATAATATGCCAATCTCTTTTCGAACTTTGAGAGATCTTTGGAAAATTGTTGTTTTTTTTCTTATCTGCGATTAGGACAGGTGTCAATTGTAACGAGACAGGCAATATCTGTTGGATACAAAATATTTGAGATAAAATAGAAGAAGTTTTCGTTTTTTTTTGGCAATAAGTATAGAATTTGCACCTCTGGCGGATGTGTCTATATTTTTGATACATCTGACGGATGAAAGATATTACAACGCCTTTATCACTGAGGTATTGAAGTATTTTTTTTTTAATCTACGTGTATCAATGTATTTACCATCGGACTTTTGCAGACACACATTTTAGAAGTTTCAACGATATAGACACTTCAGTAATAGGTTTTTAGTCTGATGGGAATTTGTATAGATGGTTTGCGATTAAAATTTATAAAGCGATTTGGGAGGGAATAACACTTTTCAAGCAGAAGATTCATCATATAAAAGTAATCCAGATATTAGGTCTGGGTTGATTTCAAAAGAAAAAAAAATATGGTAAGATTCTTGTGGGTATTTAACCCAGATGAGAAGTTGCATCTCTTTCCTGATGCAAATATCTTATGAAATAAATATTTTTAGACTTGTATCTCATGAACAATATATGTATAAAGATATCGGGGACAACAAATATAGTAAGTTCTGTATATTTATGTATAGTGTTTCAAATTGAGTACAATCATCATCTCAGCAGAGTGTTAATTGGTGCAATGTGGCAACTCAGTGTCAAAAATAAACTGATTTTAGTGTCAATTGACTCCCAAAGTGGCAAGTGTAACAGGCGTAGAAAACTTGTAACTTGGGTATATACATAAGTAGAATATTATTATCTACCTAGCAAAATTTACATTGAATTCTAAATTATATTGAGCCCGAAGTTAAAGTTTTGCTTGTCACAACCGTCACAATTCTAAATTTAAAATAAAATGCAGTCGATTCATAATGTGGTTAGTGTCACACACGTAACAAAAACAAAACTGCTGTATCGTCGGCTAAGTATTCATTAAATTTAAAAATTTTACTAAGAGCCCGACCTTAAGGTTTATAGCTTGTAACACATCCGTAAAAAAATTGAGTGAAAAAAAAGATCATTCTGTTCGGTTTGTCACGCACTGATTCAATTGTGGTTGATTCATAAAGCTGTGGGAGGGAAACATGTTTTTTCTTTTTTTTTGACAAAATTGGATGTAAGAAGAATATAGTTACCTATGGTCAGCCAAAATATTTTCGATTTTGAGAAGAATACTGAGCCGAAATTTAAATGAAAGTACGCCGTTTTGATACCGTATACTCGTTTGAGCTGTGGGGACCAGCCGGAAAAGGAAACAGTCCTCCACTTCCTCTGCAAATGCCCCGATCTGGCCAAATTTGAAGCACAATCATTAGGAAGGGAATTTTTTCACTACATTGACGATAATTCGGGTATGAATATCAAAGACTTGATCTCTTTTCTCAACGCGACGAAAATGACTCTAGATGGAACCTCAGTTACTTCTGTACCATGCCCTTTCTTAGATCCCAAGCTAGCGAACTGAGGGCTTTGTTGCCTACGGTGCGTGGGGCAGGATAATCACTCAATCGGATTGGCTACTTTTTCAGTACTTGACAAGCTGTCCAGCTTGGCACAGTGTAAATGGTGTCGGATTAGTGTAGTGATGCGGCTGAGTGAGGGATCCAATGTCCGGATGATTGTGTAAAATAAAACACACAATAAGAGAACATCAAAAGCTGTTTTTATATTTTTACTTGCGACTTATAGGTACTATAAGGAAAGTTATGCATTCGTAAAAAAAATTCTAACTCGAGATTTTGATCAAAGTTGACATTACGATGATAGCGAAGACTAAAAAAGTGGGTCTCGCAATTCTGTCTGTCTGTCTGTCTGTCTGTCTGTCGGTTCGACTACAGCCTAAACGGCTCGGCCGATTTTCTTCAAATTTGGTAGATATGGGTTTTAATTTTTTACCCCCGGACGTTTTTTTTTTTTTTAAGACCAAAAATAACGGTACCTGTTATACGATTTTTTTTCGAAATTTTATAAATATTTTTTTTCTCAAGAACTGTCCCACAGAATTTTTTAAAAAAAATTCGAAAAATTTCATTTGGTTAAAACTAGCTAATGGTTAAAAAAAAATTTTACAAAAAATTGTTATTTTTGGTAGACCCCCTGGGTCCATTTTTTTTGTTTTTGATTTTCTCGAAAACGGTACAGCCGATTTAAATAATTTTTTTTATGCCAAAGCTCCTCCAAAGTTTGAATATTATTGCATATTCAAATTTTCAATTTTTATTTTTTTGGATTTTTAAAAAAAAAATCAAAATTTTTTTTTGGAAACTCAATATTTCGAAAACCCCATGCTCGATTTTTTTCAAACTTGACAAAAATAAGTTTTTTGAAATAATCTAAAAGATTTGAGAAAAAAAATTTTGTTTCATCTAAAACTAACGGTACCTTCCATACAAATTTTAAAAAATGGTTCTCGAAAATAGTATTTTTCTCGAAAACGGTTCCGAGAATTTTGCTAAAATTTTTTTTCTTTTGATTAATCTTTACGATCTATAATTTAATAAAAAAAAATTTTAAATCTAGATATTACTAACTGTACCTACCATAGAACGATTTTTTCGAATTTTGAATTTCTCATTATCGACTTAACGGATTTTAATGAAATTTTTTATAAAAAAGCTCCAAAAAAGTTTAAAAAACAATGCATTTAAAAACTTAAGAAAAAATATTTTTTCAATTTTTAGAAAAAAAAAAGTTTTTTTTTTTTGAAAAATTCGATATCTCAAGAACGGCTTATTATTTTTTTTTTGGAAATTAGACTTTTAATTCGTACAATAATAAAAGCTTAAGGTTGGCGTACCAAAATTTTTTCTTAAAAATGTTTTAAAAATTTTGTACATAAAAGCTTATTTTTTTAAGGAACCACTACAACGACTTATAATTTTTGTTCTTGAATAAATTCATATTTGCATAGCATTCTGTTTTTATCTCTTACTACTAAAAGAATTAAAAAAATTAATTTTATCCTTATGAACAGTTTTCTCTAATAACATTCGTTTTAAAAATTCCTAGTCTATTACATAGGAGCAAGTTCGTGCGACCCAGTCGTGCATTTTATTTTCGAAATTTTATAAATATTTTTTTTTCTCAAAAACTGTCCCACAGATTTAAAAAAAAATTCATAAAATTTTATTTAGTTTAACCTAGGTAATGAATAAAAAAAAATCCAACAAATTATTATTTTTGGTACCCTCCTTGGAACCATTTTTTTTTGTTTTTTATTTTCTCAAAAACGGTACAACTGATTTTGATCATTTTTTTTATGTTAAGACTCTCCAGCAGTTTCAATATTATTGTGTATTCAAATTTTCAAAAAAAAAAAAAACAAATTTCAATATTTCGAAAACCCCATGCTCGATTTTTTGAAACTTGATAAATAAAAGTTTCCTAAAACAATCTACAAGATATGAGAAAAAAGAATTATTTTACCTAAAAATAAGGGTACCCTCAATACAAATGTTAAAAAATGGTTTTCGAAAATCGTATTTTGCTTAAATTTTTAGTCTTTCGATTAATTTTTAAGATCTATAGGTAATTTAATACAACAAATTTTGAAAACAAGATATTACTGACTGTACCTACCATAGAACGATTTTTTAAAATTATGAATTTCTCATTATCGTCATAACGGATTTTAATGAAATTTTTTATAGAGATGCTTCTAAAAACTTTAAGAAACATTGCATTTCAAAACTTTAAAAAAATATTTTTTGAATTTTTGAAAAAAAAAAATCATTTTTTTTGGAAAATTCGATATCTAAAAAATGGGTCAATATTTTTTTGGAAATTTAATTTTCATTCGTACAATAATAAAAACCTAAAGTTGACGTACCAAACTTTTTTTTAAATATTTTAAAATTTTATATATAAAACCTTATTTTATTAAGAAACCACTTGAACGAGTTATAATTTTTGTTCTTGCATAAATTCATATTTTCATAGCATTCGATTTTTGTCTCTTTATACTAAAAGAATTTAAAAAATGATGATAATTTTATACTTATAATCATAAGGTTTTTAAAATACCTATTCTATTACATAGGAGCAAGTCGTGCGACCCAGTTGTGCATTTTATCTTAACTCAATCTAAGCTCGATGGTTCCATGAGAATGTGTACAATTCCCATATCAATATTCCATCCACAAGTTCATACGAGTTATGGTATCAAAATGGCGCATTTAAGAGCGAACTGGGCCACAGGGCTTGACTGCCGATGGTCGCCATTTCTACCTACCTACCTTCCTTGATCTGTAGATTTAATGGGGTAAGATGAGGAATTTATGAGCTTTCCTCTACCTGAAGTTCGCTAGCTCGCGGTCTTTAGATCGAGGAGTGCCCATTAGAAATTGTCGAGGTTCATCTCAGAGCCATTTTGTCATGTTAAGAAAAGAGATTAAGTTTTTCATTTTCAGTTCAACAGGATGGCTAATATCCATGCAGGATTGAGCGGATTCTGAATTATGACTACCCATAAAATGTTTGAGCATAGTGCAAGCGTTTAAGGAAAACTGGAGAAGATTGAAAAGGAGATACCGACGCACATTGGTTTTGAATATCGAAGGGAAATATTGAGCTGGATAAGGTAGTCCACATTCGTCTAGAGTGGCCACAAAAAGAGTCACTGAACTTAACAGTACTTCCGAAGTTGGGCTCAAGGGAAAGCGAAGTGCGATTATTATGGTTGAGTTGCTCGAGAGGAGGATTGCAGATGAAGACAGGAAACATTGCGACTGTGCTGGGAGATAAAAATGATTTTATTATTGTTCTGTCACCTTTAATTTTTATAGCTCTTTTTTTGGTTCTTTCCAAGAAATTCAAGTGCGTTATTGGAGCATCTGCTGAAATATGGAAATTGTACTCAGGATTGAGACGAATATAGGCCTTATAAATTACAGCCAGATCAGAAGGAATACAAAATTTTCTGCATCTTTGAAGGAAGCCTAAACACTTTGCAGCGTTTTTGACAGCGTCTTTCCACATAAGGTGGTCTGGGTAAATACTTCCAAATCGGAACTTGTCTGGTTCAGGAGACCTTTAACTGGCAGAGTCGGATCCACCATACCAAAGCCAAACGTCAAGTACCTGGGAGTGCACTTCAACGAGTTGCTAAAGTTTAACCTGTACTTAAGAAATATTTTGAAAAAGGCCAGCTGGGCCTTCAGCCATTTGCACAGATTGCTGAAAAGAAGACCAAGTCTTAGCCAACCGACAAAAATATTAATCTACAAGCAGCTACTACGACCAGTGATCAGCTTTTCTATCCCAGTCTTGTTTTCCATCTCGAAAACAGCTATGAAAAAACTTCAACTATTCGAAAGGAAGATGCAGAGGATCTGCACTAGGCATCGACCACCCGAATCAGCTTATGAGAAGGATGACCACAAAACAACGACATCCCGAACCGATGTACCTCAGTGTGATGGAAACTCTGGATGACAACGGAATCATGGACAACGAGGTAATAGACTCGTTCTACGCTGACGTTGGCCTTTAACCTTCCACCGCAGCTAAACGCGATCGTTGCCTTCAATCCAGAAAAATCACCCCTGAAAACCGGGAATAAACACCCTGAAGACGATATCTACAGTGAACCGATCTTTTAAGAATTTTTCGTCATCTAAATTTGAAAACCTTTAAGTCATAACCGTCAATAGTCACATTCTTACCAAGTCTAGAGTGGGAGACGAATCTAGCTGATGAAAGCATCTTACTCGTCTTTCACTAATTCCAAGGTTGTGAAAGCACCAAACTAACTGCTCTCCTTGCCTTTTCTACCGTCAGTCAATCAGACATCAGGTATTGCGTAGATCTGTTTAAGGTAGGGCCTGATGTACTGACCTGAACGTTTCGAACTACCTTCTGTAGGACAATATTGAAGGAGCTGCATGACAGAACAACGCCCCATCTTAATTATCTGGTTATGCCGAAAGTTTAAGTGATACCTCCATCCCATATAAATCTTATAAGTTTACCAGGAATATTAAAGCTGGTCAAATACAACCAAACACACGTTTTTAAAATACAATAAAATGAACAAAATTAAATTTTGTCCATGTACCTATTTCCGCCACCAAGGCTCGTACGACGTTTTAGTTTCCATTTCTGAATGTCCTCCAAACCCATCGAGACATACATCAATGGAAAGGTTTATTCAATTCCTGTGTATCTATGTAAACCAAAAGCTTCTACATGGTCTGGTTCTCGAAATATTGCGATCCAAAGTGATCCAAAGTGATTCATCTGATTTTCGACTTTCCACTATCTTACAATGTCCTTGGGAAGCTATATCTCCGAAACTAAATTTTGTAAGAGGCTGTGGTAAAAAATATCATCTGTTAACTTCTTAAGAGCTTTTCATAGGTGAAAACCAGAACCTTGTACGAGGTCCGGTTCTGGAAATATTGCAATCCAAAGTGATTCGTCTGATTTTCAACACAACGTTAAACTGATTCTGATGGCGACATTTCCGCAACCAAGCCCTGAAATATGTTCTAGTGTTCAGAATTCATTAGATCTAACAAATAGCTTTCTGTTATTGAAAAGCAGAAGATTCTGTGAGATCTGGTTTTGGAAATATTTCTATCCAAAGTGAATTTAGAACTGAATATCGATGCAAACGAAACAAAGTCTTGGGATTAATTATGGAATACAACATTCAAGTAGCTGCCTCGGCTGGCTTCGCAGTAGAGTGTTCTGTCACTCTAAGGTCTAAGCGACCTCAGGCTATTTCGTGAAATATTGAGCTATTGAGATCGATGAAGACCATGAGTGTTTCCCACTAATATACCAATCTCACGAACTTTTTGCTCAAAATTGCATATTATAGCGGGCGCAAAGGGTGCTTCATTTCGACTTAAACTTCTTTACAAAAAAACCCAATGTTTAGGCTACACAGCACTCACTCTCGAAATAAGTTTCCAATATTTCCCAACTTTTTTCAAGCCTAAACCGATTCATTTTGTTCTGCAGAGGTATAATAGGTACTGACTATACATCCTTAACATTCTTAAACGGGTGGTGGGGTCTGATTTTCAATCCTTGAGTCTTAGCAAACTCTACTCACATCGTCAGAATTGGTCGAAAGGTAGCTTTGTAAAAAAATAATCTTCACATCGGATATCAAGTAGTCAAAGTTAGTAGAAAATAATTTTGACAATCTTAAAACTTAAATTCCATCTATATTGAGTTTTACTTGTACTACAAACTGAGCTTACTAAATCACTTGTGGTTGAACAGAGAAAACATTTAATGAGATCATAATTATCATCCTTTGGTTGGAAAAACAGAAGACAACCGTACCTTTTCATCCCTGCATCAAAATATACACTTTCTGAATACTTGAACTTTCCAATTCTCCCATCTGAGTTTATGTACATACATAAATGATATTCCAGTTTCACAATTATTATTGCGTAAGTTTACGCACCAAAAGAAATAAATTTACCCTTTCACATAAAACATCTTTACTATCCATTTCCATATAAAGCATAAGCTATAAATTATCACATTTATCCAGTGCTAATAGGTTTATCTCTTAAAACTCTTGGCAAGCAAAAAAAAAAAACAGACAAAAAATACAGAACCTCAACAGTCAACACCTTTCGCCTCTTGCAAGTGATTATCCTCGTCGCCTTGAACCACAATCAATTAACGACCTGTCGTTATTTACCTCCGAGCTCATAGTCGCAATCATCAATTACAAGAAAAATTCATATGGATTGCTTAAATACTCTCAACACACACACACACACATAATAATAATTCAATAAATGTCAAATATCTGACAGCTAAACACTGTTGGCCATAAGCTTTAAGTTGAATGAAGACTAATGGACTGACATATTATATCGGTGCAACAGCAACAACATCCACAGCAACCAGAAGACCTAAGATGGGGGCTTTTCCTGTTCTAATGCAATACTCGTACACCATACATCTCCCATTCATCTACAGACCACTTGTCAGTTTATGAACCGACTCTGGAATGTTGCCGTTTATAGATTGGACTGAAATTGAAATTCCTCAGAAACGCACAAAGTGATTGTCTTTCGGATAGTGATGTGTGTTTTGTATCTAATCTTAACACGTCGATCAAAAGAAAACCAATTACTACTGGTTTACCTCCCATTTTAATTGCATTTAATTCGAATCGCTCATGTCGTTCGAAAGCAGCTGCCACTGCTGTGGAATCTCGTCACTTTTCTACATAAAGGCCATATTCTGTTCGTTGCCTGCAGCATGAGCAAATCAATAGAATATCGGTTGCATAAATGATTGCATGTTTAAATGACCTCAAAAAAGTGTTGCATAAGCCCCAGCCCGGCCCGGGCGCCATTTGAGAAATTGAAAATGATCATTTTGCCAGTTTCGTTGGTTGATCTGGCCAAAAATGGTAGCGCACACACAGATGACAATCAAATAATAAGGAATTGATAGGTCTACTAGCCGTTTATTGCAACAGTAGCAGTAGCATTACTTTGGTCGTTAGCTACTGTCAAATTAAATAAATGTCAAATAAAGCAGTGGCGCGTTGCAGCGCGAAACATAAATGTAAAATAGACCTTCATACCTGGCGTCACAAAGCCATTAGGCTCAAAGTACGTTCGTGCCATTCGATTTGGATTTTCAATATAGAAATAACAGTGCGCTACAGTACTCAATCTATACAAATACATATACACTACATTTTTATGTTCGTTTTATATTAAGCGGCAAGCGAGTTAAATTAAACGTTATTTGAGCGGAGACCTGAATTAACAAGAAAATTTAAAAATAAAACATGGAAATGGCGTGCACTGTTCCCAGAGCATATACGAGAAAACTGCACTTTAAGGAAATTACAATCGGTTCCCATGTGGAAATTTGAATTGTGCTAATTAAATTGTTTTACTTTCAAAAATGTTCTTGTGTTTGGACATGCAACTGCCCCTTAAATGAAATTATATATTCTTAAACTATTTTCTGATTCTTATCTGCGGAATTTTTTAATCATTTGGTATTTGAAGAAAGCAAAAATGATATTTCGGTAATTTAAATAAATGATACAAAGAACGAATATATATTTTTTTTTGTATTAGTCCATCCTGGACTGTAAGCGCCATCTATAGTTAAAGGAGATATGAATACACTTTATATTTTAGGCAATACCGAGCGAGCAAGGATTAAGGAAGATAAGTGGTATTAAAAAGGAACTATCGTTGCACATTGGTTTTGAATTTCTGTGAATCAAAATGAAAGCTCAAAAGAGCATTCTACATTCGTGCAGTGCGGCTTAAGGAAAAATGTTGTTTCGTGGGAAGGAATGTTAAACAACATTAGAATTGTTAATGCAGAAATTGGTGACAGTAAACTTAGTGTAGGGATACGCGGCAGGGGGGTGTCTTATCTCCCCTGCTTTGGCTTTTGGTCGTCAACCAGGTTTTAGTTAAATTGGGATAAGGCGGTATTAAAATCGTAGCGTACTTTGATGATATAGTAATAATGGCATCTGGAAAGTTTCTCTTCACTCTGTGCGAGCTTCTACAAATAGCCCTTGATAAGCTTAATATTGGGGCCAATAGCTGCGGACCTAATGTCAACCCTCTTAAGACAGAACTAGTTTTTTTTACGAGGAAACGAAATATTCCAAATTTGAATCCACCAAACATAAAATGGGACATCGCTCCATATAACTAGCACGGCAAAATATGTAAAATAAACTGGAAAGAGAACATCAAAGAAAGTCTGCAGTAAAATTTTTGGGAAGAGATAGCCCGAAAATCATTGAATGGATGTACATGTACACGGCCATGATGAGGCCTATCCTGACGTACGCCTGTTTTGTTTGGGTCCTAAATGCAAATCATGAACCCGTCTTTACAGACGGTTGCAAACCAGAACCTGGGGTAGGGTCATGCATCTTCTCAGACAACCCACCAATAAGTAGATCATAAAAGCTAACAAACTTTTGCGGTGTTTTCCAAGCGGGAAGTGTGACTTGTCAGGCAGCAATCAGAGCCATTTCATCAATTGTCACGAAGTTAAAACTAGTTGCTTGTGCCGTGATATTTTTGGAATTGATAAGGCTGATGAAATGGCCAAAAACGGTTCATCACTTGAACTGGCTAGTCATGAAACAGGAAAGCAGGAAAATTAGTGAATTCCCCAAAGTTTCCTCAAGATCAAAAATTACAGATGGTCAACAATTGGAGCTGTCAAGTTTCAAGGAAATTTTGGCCAGATATATTGAGGAAGAAAAACAGAGGATCTGCAGAAGCCTAGTAGACCTCAATTATCTCCTTTAATAATTGGAATCCTTATGAGAAGAATAGGCACCAGCATATAGACTTCCACTAAATTCGTTCTCTTACCCTTCCCATTCTCACATTGCCCGCACCCAGGGAAGTACAATGGATCCATTGAGATCTAGTGAGGTGATATGGCTTGCGATATCATCACCCCACCTAACCTGTCCAAACCTAATCAAACAACACTCCATTCAAATCTAAGTTTTTAAAGTTCTTTAGACCTCCATTTTAAATAAGCCATTACAGTTTTAATTGAAAAATCTCATAGGTCCTCTAGAAAAAAAATTATAAAGAGAGCACCAAAATGAACATTTTCTGCAGAAATATCTTTGCAACTAGAACAAATGCATTACTCGTATCTTGAAAATATAATTAAATTATAGGGTTCTGGTTATTTTGAATAAAAATCAAAGAAGTCATTCTATTCCCATTTATAATTAATAATTAGTTTAAGTGTTCATGATAGTATCCCTAAGGAACTTTTCTGCAAACTTCTACATCCTGTAAGCATCGGGTCAAGTTTGCAATATGTCAGTTCTTTTGTAAAGTAAATGAGTTTCTGGGCTTTTAAATAGGATTTTTAATAGGCCGTAACCCAGCATAGGGTGTTCGCAAATATAGGCATTAAGATATAAGTGGTTGTATAAGTCAACTATTGAAAAAAATTGACAAAAAATGTAAAATTAATAATATTTAAGTTTGAAAAATAATTGATGAAAACAAATTATAGCCAGGAACACTCTTATAACAATATAGAAAATAATAAAATTTATTTCAAATAAATAAGTTGACTTCTTTCTGAGATCATTCAACCCAAACTTTAAAATCTATTCGCTTTTATATAATAGTATAGATATAGATTACATTTCTTACACCGATTTGCTTAATACCTAAAATTGTGCAATTTTTAGGATGAAAATATTTTTTTCCAGGCACACTAGTACCCCATTTACTACAAAGAACTAAGCACCGTAAGTCTATACTCGTATATATTCTATGAGAAAAGTAAGCATATAATAGACCCTTTCAAAGACCTGTGTGAACATTTCACTTTGAGACACATTGTAATACATATTTGTAAAACTGTTAGAATAAGTTTTCACAAAAATTACAGAAGTTTAAGAAAGTCCATGTGAATTTTTGTAGCCCACCGAGTAAATTTATATTCGATTTTTGAGTTAAAACCCACTAAAGTGGGTCAAAAGCTCATTGTGGACTTCTGATCTGTGAACTAATGACCTGCGCTATTAATAAAATATTGACACTCGAATGGAAATTTAAAGAAAATGACCTTATCAGTGTAGAGAAAATTATCTGTGCATTTTGTATACACGAAGACAATATACCATGTAAATCATGGTATCATAAATCATCAGAATATAACCAATTTCAACACTGTTAGAAAATTTTTAGCATTAAACAAGATACAAGATTTTTATGTTTACTACCTTTGAAATGAAAATAACATGGTTTCGAGTATCAACACGATTCTCTGTTTAAACGAACAGGCACAGTGTTAAATTAACCAAAGATCACTAACTCCTAAAACTTATTTTTGATCTTTTGTAGCAGAGTTTCAAAGTAAAGAAACTGACCTATTTATTTTAAAAGATAAATATTGTAAGAAGAAGTACGCACCACTGGACTCCTCTACGTTACTTAAAGTTTGTTAGACTTCAGTCAAACTGAAGTATCATATTTTCGTGCACAATTAGGGCCGGTCACATTCTTAACTAGGTTTGACAAGCACGGTCTGATGAATATTTTATGCATCGTCAATAATGTTGTCAAACATCTTTTTTCATTAGAATTTTGACCATGGAGGATCAACTCGTGAAATTTCAGCAAAATGAAATTTGCTTTAGGCTTGACAAATATGCGCCCATTTTCATAATATGATTGTCATGCAGCCAAAATCCATCCAGTATGTTTGACAAGAAGCTGGATGGAGCGCTCACATTATCAAAATCAGGGCAATCATGCCGTTCTTGTAAAACATATATGAGAATGTGACCGGTCCTAATTGTGCACGAAAATATGACACTTCAGTTTGACTTTTTGACCGTGATTATACGATTCCTGTTATCGTTCGTTTCGTCTTTTTGACAGTTTTGGTGAGAGGTATAGAAACGTAGCTTCATTTGTTCACCTCACACTTAATATGTCGAAAATACGAAATACGAAAAAAGATAATCGTTTTGATTTTTCTGACTTGATAAGATGGAAGATGATATCAGGCGTTCTAACATCCATCACGATTTTGAGAGATCCGGAACCTAAAGACCTTCTGTAAATCATTTGGTGAGGACATATGAACAGTTGTGTCGAACTTGTTGTTAATAATAGAGAGAAGTACTGAATGAAGCTTTTTTCACCAACGTCATTGAAACTGCATCTGAAGCTAGCGAATTGAACAATGACTTTGAAATTTCTAGCTAGCTCTAAATAGTTGACAAATTCAAAGCTCAGAGATATGGAAGCAAGAAATTAGCAAATTTAAAAGACTTGTCCTTGCTTGAGCTGTGAGCTCAAGTTCACCTAGAATTTACCCTTGGCGATATTTTATATTGAAGTAACCGCTTTGATTAACTCAAAATTGTTCCAACTATTTCCACTTGAATAACATACAATATTTGTATGTGCCTCCAAAGACTTTTATTTCCGGAACGCAGTCTGATGTTCTGCTCAGCACTTATCCCACTATATAAAACTGCATCATTCCTAAATCCAAACTCTGTTGTCATTGACAATCGATATTAAATCATCATCTAATGAATTAAACACTCGAAATGAAACGACACGCTTAATGCCAACAAATACAACAGACTTTAAATTCAATGATGACAACTTATTCGCACATTCTAGTCTCATCTCAACCTAAGAGACTCTTCAATTCTCATTCTATTTGCTGCCCACCTTCCGCATGAACTGCCTCGAAGTCTGCAATTTAATACTAAGTACCTTGTGATGATGAATGACCGACTTGATAATAATCCATCAAAATTATTACGTACCCACCACTTGTAATTATGTCATTTTGCGAGCACACCGGGCTTCGTGTCGGATCAAGCTTCAACAGTCTCAAATTTCAATTGTATCCCGATAACATGAAGTCATGTTTCATACTTCTCTCTGACTGACGACGACAAGTACAAGTACTACAGCTACAGCATCATTATCGCAGCTCTTTCCGCTTGTTTTCTTCTTGCGAGATTATTTTTTTTTATTTTTTACAAAATAAAATTGATAGAAAATAAATTGAATCTGTAATCATTGAACGTAATTAAGTGAACACGGTTCTTTTGAAGGAGGCAGCAGCAAAATACATAAGAAAAAAAAATAAAAAGCTAATCACAACTTTATGTCAGCTTACGTCTTTTTCAGAGAGTAAATAGACTCGTATAGACAAAAAGGGGCTATGATTATTTAGCGCTTCATCGACACTATATTTCCGTAGCGGCTTTTAATTTAAAAGCAAAAATTAACTACACCGACAGCGAAAGTAATAAAAATAAATAAGAGATGCCCAACCCCGTACTCTTGTGGCACACCATCATTTTGCGCCATTCGCTGTAACACGAGCCACCGCAGAAGCAGAAACTTAGCTATAACAAACCTTTTTTTTTATTAGGCTTAGGTGGTAGCTAGTGGTTCTTTGCTTTGCCGCGCTCGTTTAGTCAAATGTTGGCTCCAGGATTTATGGATCATTGGCTACATAAATGGACACACCGACCAGCAACAACAGAAAAACGGTTTGCGGCGCTAGATGGAGCAAAGTGCCATGTTGCATGCTGTTCGCAATTTAGTTCAAAGCGCGTTAATGATTCGGCAGCAAGAGAGCCTGCTTTTGCCTCTTGTTGTTTTTTTTTTTTATGTCACAGCTACTGTTTGTGGCATGCAACACAGCTTCAGGCTCGTGTTTAGAATTGAAAAAATAAAAAATACAACCTGTATTGTTTGGAATATTTCCAACAAACGCACAAAATACAGATAGAGTTGACATTTTTACTCTAGGGACAGAGAGCTGTGGTTTCCTTAGATGGTGGAATGTGAAATAAATGTATTTTATATGAGAATTTCGCTAATGGTTGAAATGGGTTTTTAGATCTGTTTGCTTCCATTAACTTAAAAGGCTGTACAATCTATTGTCAGTCGTCAAAGCTTTTTACCTGATGGTTTTTGTAATGTTATTCAGTGAAAGGTCCAATATTCAATGGATTACAATGAAATACAAAAACGATACGTTTCATGTGGCACTTTCTCTTCATTAGCTTTTTTCATATTTACTCAGAGAAAAAGAGCAGGTACAAAATTTAAAAAGTATCGTGTTAAATTTGAGAGGTGAACTTTTGCCTATAGAGACGCAGATAACTCAGAAACTTACACGATTTCAATAACTCATGGTTAAATTTACATGGCACTTTTTCTGATATTAAAAGATGCAATAGAATTTGAACAAAAAATTATAGTAAAAGAATTTGGGAAGTTTGTTATATTTCACCACGAAGCCTTGTAAATTTAAATTTTACTACGTATCATGTCGATTTAATGCTTTATATAGTTATTTTTACATTTGTTTATCTGATAAACCTAACCTGATGTTGATACACTTTACCTCTATGTACATGAATTTAAGATCGTATTGGTGTTCTTAAATTGCATCTAAGCCTATAAAATAATGCTTTATTTAACCTGAAAGCAGTGTTGACTTAGCAGTATATCTGGTTATGCTAACTAAAATAACCAGATAATCGTGTTGTTGTATACATGTATCTATAATTTTTTTGAATTTATCCTGTCTGCTGTGTCGATTTGTATTTATCAAAAATACTTTTTATATTTGCTTACGAGATTATACTCCATCGGTTGTTGGGCTTCAAATCCGATCGAAGAAGTCCAAAAGAAAACGAATCAACACAATAGATGACAATATTATATTAAGTTATCATTATTCTTATGCAAATTTAACATGGCTGCTGGTTAAAATTGAGCAAGGTTAATAACAAAGCCAAGTTTTGTGAGATTAATAGTAGATTTAGTTAATTTACCCAGATTTTCATGTTGATTTGACAGGGCAATTTATTTCAATTAGTATAAAAGTTTTTTTCAAGATTTCATGTATTTTGTTCCTATACATTTTTGTTTTCCTATAATTTTGCCCACACGAAGGAGATTATGACTACCTTTAAATGTTTGAGCACAGTGGGAGCATCTTAGGAAAGTTGGAGAGGACTAAAAAAAGGAGATACCGATGCACATTGGATTGGAATGTCTTAATATCATAATGGGAGAGAAATATAGAGTCGGGTAAAGCATTGCACATTTGTGTAGTGCGTATAAGGAAAGAATCTCTGAATTTAAGAGTATGTTTAAAGTTGGGTTCAAGGACAAACTGATGGACATTCCCAAAAGCGCGAGTATTATGGTTAAATTGTTTAGGGGAGGAGTGCAACTGCCTATTTCACTGGTTGTAATGAAAGACAACATTGACAATATTTTTATCAACTGTGATTTTTAAAGCTCTTTTTTGGATTCACAATTTTACAACGCTATCGAGATTAGAATCTAATGAATGCGCTCATAATACGCTGCCGTTCAAGTTCTACTTCCGTAGAAGAGGGCCATGCATCTGGAAACGAGTATGAGTAGCTGAGAGTACTGTCGTCAGCAAATCAATTTGATATGAAGTTTCAGACAAAAGATCATTATTAAATGTGAGAAAGAGAATCGAAGATAAAATAGAACCCTGAGGTACACCAGCATTTATTTTATGAATTTCAGAATTAAAACCGCCTAACACAACTTGTTCGAAATAAGGTAGTTTCTAATCCAACGAAGAAAAGATTAATCAATACTAAGAATATTCGATAAAAGAGCTTGATACCAAAATCTTTCAAATGTAAAAGTTTGTTCCACTGTTTGGTGAGATAAGCCATGACATCACCAGTGGACCAATTTCTACGAAAGCTGCTAGTCATTGAGAAGCTTTCGTTGATCAAGATATTTTATTTATAGTATATATGATAATCTATTAGCATTTCCATGACCTTGAAAAAAAAGAGGATGTTAGCGCAATTGGACTATAGTTAGAGGGTTAAGAATATTCGCCTTTTTTAGGAACATGCTGGAACGTTCTGTTATCCATCCAGTCGAAAAGAGACCAGTAGAGAAGGACAAATGAAAAAGCTGAAGCAATGGTTTTATCAGCGTTGAAGAACACTTCTTCAGAACAATAGGAAGTACGAGTATACTATCCAGACCAGCGGATTTGTGTATATTGAGATCTATCAGTGCGCTTGGTACTGTATGAGTTCAAAAGAAGATTTGTCGCTTACTCTCTCAATTACAGAATGAACAAAATATTTTCCATGATCAACAATATTAAAAACTAACAACTTGATTAGTCAATTCAACCTGATATTTACCCCGACTGCTAATTGATTTGTAAGCAAATTTTAGAGTGGAGTGCTTTTAGTTGTATTGCTTTAATATCTTAAAAACTGAAGGACCTGAAATGAATTTTAATAAAACTTGTTAGGAATAAAAATATTTAATTTGAAAGGAATGTTCAAAGACAACTGTTTTAAAAGTCATAAAAATTTAGACAAATAATTTCTAACAGTACATTAACGAAGCGTAAGATCTGCTGAGAATATTCCATGAGATTTTGTTAGAGAATCCGAGACAGTCAAATGCGCTGCGCACGAGAACTCCACCTCTCGTAGACTACAACTTGGCGAATTCCATACATCTGAATAAACTGACCCAAGAGCTCTGAGTTAACGACCATAGATAACGACGTGTGTGTGTTACCTAAATGGGAAAAATGGGCTCTCGAGTAGTTGGAAGTAAACACCGATTTCGGTCGTCGAAGCCTATTTATGATTGTTGGGTTTGGGACTATCACAATCCACACGAGATCCACCAAATTGCAATGCATCTAGATAAAGTCGATGATACTCAGTTTCTATTGGCACGAATTGAATAATATGAACACCAACAACATTATATGGTCCCAACAAGAAGTCCACGTAGCCTATGTCACAATGGATTTTTTGCACAAGCAATTTCCGAACATGTAGTACCCCTTGTCATAATGCGTTGGACTGTCATGCAGAAAGTCTCGAATTCGATTCTCAGCAGCTGCTAGAAAGTTTTTTTTTCAGGGGTGTACTGCCTCTTGCGAGGAATTGACAAATCCTCCAAGAGTATCTCTTGTCATAGAAAGTGCTGCTCATTAGCCGTATGGAATCGGCAGAAAATTGTAGGTCCCCTCCGTTCCCTGGTAACACGCACACAGGAATGGTTGAGAGTTGTAAGTCACTTGGTCCTGGTTCACTCCGAGCTGTTGCACCACCAAATTTAATTTATTTTTTTTTAATTTCCGAACATGGTTATCTTAGGTTATTTGAATTGGCCACCGAGATCCTACGACTTGACCCTGTTGGAGTTTTTCATGAACAGAGTTTTCTTAAATTACAGGTTTCTGCCAACAAGCCACAAACCACTTGTTTCCTTAAAGACACATAATCAACGTCATTGGTCAGAGTTATGGAAAATTGTACGTTTTTTGATGCGTGTACCCCAGCAAAGCCGTGGCAGATATCAAAGTGATATTATATTTCATACATAATGACATGCAGGGGCCTTGTAAGCAAAATTAAAAGTTCAATGATATCTCAATCTTAGTTTGTTTGATTCAAAATCAAGGATAAAAAAACTCTTAATGGAAACGCCTTTACCTATCGATTACAAACAAACTAGTTTCCACCAGCTTACGCCTGCACAAATCCTGTAAGGGGTTGATGTTCGAGAACTCGGGTATATTCTTTCGATAAGACACTTCAACTATAGCAATAAAATGATGTCTTCCGCAATAAAATATTGAATGAATTCCCATAGGAATAATTACTATTCAACTGTACTGGCCTATGTATCCTATATCCCATGCATATTTGTTAATGTTGTTTATTTTCAAGCATGTTGATAATTTACAGACAAGCCCCTTAGACGTATTTAATAGTTTTCTGAAACATTTCCGACGTTATCTTTTCACTTCCTTTGGCATATCTTTCCTGGACGAAAGACAAGATGTCCAATTTAATACCATGCCAATTGATTAGCAATGTTAATTATACATCTAAGGACTTCTCAATTTTACATCAAGTGTCATTCGATCTTCGTCTAACAATCCCATCTGTTATCTGACATCTTCAATCACTTAATAGCCCTGGAGAAATTCAATTTAAATCTCTCTAAATGTGTCACATAAAAGCCAACTCATCCACTCATCTCAGTCAAGCCAAGGCAAGACTAACAACTTACTCTACGTATTCACTTAGACACGCCATCCACTCTATCCCGAATGACCATTCGTTTTAAATGTCTTATCTTCACCTTTAGCGGAAGCTCAAGTGGCTTGGCGTTGGCATCACAAGCAGCACCACAGCACACACTCATTAAATGACTCAATTAAACTCTTCAGACTTTAAGTTCTGTTTTGCTCTTATTACAAAACCTAATCAAAATAATTACACATCCACTTCGTTTCTACTCTGATTCATTTCGAGAACTAGATATCCTTGGAAGTTGTGCAGGCCTTCAGATTGAAATATAATCTCTTCAACTTGTCTATGGGGGGATAATCGCCTAAGACATACATACGACAAAAAATTAGATCCAGCATCCAGAAACCAGACAGGAAGTCGAAGTTGTTGGCAATGGCGATGGCGCTCCAATGGAGTTGTGACACAATGACTGCCCGTGACATGAGCATAACATTTAATTACATTTAAAAAGCGCAGAATCACGATGTGAGGCTTAAAAAGGTATTTCCGTACCTTATTATTCAGTCAAGGTTATAAATAGGATTAGATTAAGACTTCTGCTACGTCGTGAAGCTAATTCTCACTTGATCTCTCTGTCATGATAAGACTTAAGTATATAGGTCTTGAGCTTGGAAAAAAAGATAGCTTTAACTGAAAAAGAGCAATCTTAAATTCAAATGCCTTGAAGATGCAGGTGTCAATGAAATAAAAAACAAGGCAAACATTGTACGATAAATTAACATCCCCGATGCTTGCATAAGACTGACATTGATAGATTATCCCATTAAATCACTGAATATGCAATTAATTAGAATAAAATTACTAACCCCACTTTTATTCGTTTCAATATGAAACAGAAATCAGTTAATAAGGCTGCCTACCAATCCAGTTCATTAATTATTATTTGCATCCACTGATCCTAAGACTAAGGTACAGTTATAAATTTGTTCTAATTGAAAAGTAGAGTGTTTGTGTTATGTGTGAGGTACATGGTATTTAACAACGTGACTAATAAATACATGGACTGACAATCATGATCGTTCGTGATTATAAACTGGCTAATGGTGCTAACTAACTTGTCTCTTTATACTCATGAGGTCATTTTTATTATAAATGTGCTTTGAACACCTATTGGGAAGGGATATTTAATCGATTTAATAAAATGAATGAAAGAAAGTTCCTCATATGAGCGAGATTTCCTTAAAACAAACACTTACTTAACGAACCTTTCCAAACAATATTACTCAAAAATATTTTTGGTGTTATGATTTTGATAGGCTTCGTGTTCACATAAGATTTAGAAAACGTTTTGAAATTTTGAAACATCAAAAAGTTTTTGTCAAAATCTATAAAAAAAAAAAAAATTATTGCAAGATTTTAATTTGCCGCTATTTGTGTTGTTGGAAATCCTAAAAAAGCAATTTGACAGCTGTCAGGATAGTGCTAGTAAGATCGGAGCAATTTTTCGAGAGAACGACGTGTTGTCACTGTTGAAACATATTTGAAAAATAGTGAAAATTTGGCTGCCCCAGTTTGAAATTTCGTACAAAGTATGATCGGAATTTATTTAACTTCATCAATTTTAAAGAGAGTCATTGTTAAATTCGGGAAATCTGGATTAATTGGTTAACCTGACACACTGGTTGTTCGAAACATCAATTGGACATACATAATAATGAGAGTAGCTGGACCTGTGGCCCGATTAACCCTGAAGTGCGCCATTTTGATATCATAACTCGTATGAACCTGTGGATGGAATTTATATGGGAATTGTGGACAATCTCACGGAGTCATCCAGTTTAGATTAAGTTCAAAAATATGAAAGGATCTAATAGGTCTTCATGTCTCTTATTGTGTGTTTGCTTTTGTTCTATCATCCGGAATTTGGATCACTCACTCAGGCGGACCACCACACTCATCCGACACCATCTACATTGTGCTTAACTATAGGCAGCTTGTTGACTGGTGATTGACTGATTGTCCTGTCTTGTAGCTCGGGATCTAAGGGGTCTAACGGAGGTCACGGGACAGAAGTAACCGTTTTTCGTTCTAGATCCATTTCGCCGAGTTGAGAAAAGAAATCAAGTGTTTGATCTTCATTTTCGAAAGTTCTTAAATGCTGTTTCTTTTTTCCGCTGGACAACACAGCTCTGACTGTGAGTGTTGTGAGGAACGCCTATAGCTTCCCTTCATGATCTCCTTTTGGCCAGTACCCACTACAGGTAGCTACGATCCTGGCTATGAATTGCCCTGGTCTGCACATCAGATCAAGTGTTTGGGATTTTTTATAGGTGGACCAAATCTTTCTATATGTAAAAGAGTATGATGTACAATAACTAATGGCTGTTAAAGCCGTCTGACTGTCTGTGATAATAACTATATTCCGGTTCTTATTTAGATCTTGTTTAATTACCTTGCATTCTTCCCTGATAGCCAGTAATTCAGATTAAAAAACACTAGCAAAGTCGGTTATCGTAAGTCCTGAATGAATAATTTTGGGATTTAAGTGCAATGCAACTTTTAGATATATTTAGACCACGTCCTCCAGATTTGCTTTCTAAAGAAACTTAAGAATATGAAGTATTTTCGGAGATTGTAGTTTACTCTGTTCTAACTATGCCTTCCCTAAGCCCTGTCTATCTGATGCACGAGGACATTATATCTTCCTAACAAGTAGCCCAGAGTTTCCTTATGAGCACATTACAAGATATACAGGTGGCACTGGTCACCAGGCCAAGAATACTGAGGTGTCTTCTCAGTTTGTAGTGACCAGAGAGGTTTAAGTGCTTTTATTATTCTAAGGCTGTTCCTGCTAAATACGATAAAGGATATAAATCGTTCTTTGTTGTAGCTCTTTTGGGTGTTCTTTTCCATCAGCTAGAGACCTTGCCTTTTCATTTAGAACTAATGGCATAGTTTGAGTACTGCTTGGCTGTCCGACATAATGGTAATGTTTTGGGTGCAGTAATTTCTTTCGAGATTTTATTCGATACCGAACACTTTGATATGGAGTCTCTTTCTCTAATTTCTATACTCGTACATTTACCCCACCCAGTATATTCCCTGTAGAATTTGCCTGTATATATTACCACATGAACTGTAGTAAGGTGAAGGATAACCACCATTGCTGCCACAGGGCAAGTTCTCATTGCTCCAGTAATGCTTATGCATGCGAGCCTTTGAACTTTTACTAGTTGTTTCCTAGTTGTTGCTGGTTAGTGAACTGCACCTTAGGTAATGATGGGTCTAACCATCCTGATGTACATCCTAGGGATGTTTGGTTTGCGACCAGATGATTTTGATTTGCCTGCAAGTCTTTGCATATTTTTGTCCTTAAGAAGGCTGTAGCATAAGTCATGTCGAATGTAAACACTTTTTCAAGTGAATCACCTTAACAACAAATGTTATCATATGTTAGGTCAGCTTCTTTTTCAATTTTTTTTTATTTGTAATTTTGGGCCGGATCGCCCAAGCCTAAAGCGATCGCTCAATTAATTGATTGTTATTTTCACTACAGCTGTCTTTATCATATCAATAAGGAAAGATAGAGAGAGAGAGAGCGATTGTCAAAACGACAATCAATTTATTGTGCGATGGCTTTAGTCTTGCTATGAGATTCATTTGCTGGAAAGCTCAGTATAAGGCTGTTTATGTCGATATGTTTTGCATTATTAAGCAAATTTGAAACAAAAAAAATTCGCCCTCGCTTGTCTTAAGAAATTATTGTTCTCTGAAATCACCATGTGTTTTCTTGATTGATTTTTAAGAACCGTTCTTGTTGACAATCAACTTCCAAAAAAAAAG